>JABFPJ010001626.1:0-24270 GCA_022817425.1 Gryon sp. ZL-2020 | reverse complement strand
ATAAAAGAGAAATGTAGACACAAATATATTTTTCATTGTGAAAACCAAAAATATGGTTGTATAGTAACCAAAGAGTATAAGGTGTGTAACAAGTCAAACTTTTAGTTTCGTAAACTAAATTTTTTTTCTGTTTCAATACAATTTTTCGTGTTGCAGGAACCAACACAATTTAGTGTACCTGACCAAATTTATTTGCAAAAAAAAATTTTTTTGTTCTTTCATCAGAAAAGTTTAGTTGCTTATACAAAATGGAAAATTGAGAATAGTATTCTCAACTTAATGTTTTGTTTTCTGAACCAGAAAGTTTAGTTTTTACAATTAATTTTTTTTTAACCAAACTATTTTGTTGCTATAACTAATCTCAGTTTCTGAGTGTAGTTCCAAAATATTAATAATCTCCAAGAGATTATAAATTAATTTTATTGACTAACATTTAATAAATGAATAATAAGCAGCTTAATTAGGTTATAAAAACGCAATATATAGACTAAACTTTATGCATAGTAATGAAAAACTTATCCCGAATAATTAATAATTTATAATATTCTAAATATTAAAAAGTAAGAGTTATTATTGATTAGTATTTTTAATGTATATTATAAAATTATTATTATTATTATTATTATAGATATTACTGTTAATGTTAAATAATTTGCATTTGTCTACGACATTAATAGAATTAAAAGTATATAATAGTTGACGAAGTGTTTCGCAAGAGTCGGTAAATGTGAACTAACTTTATAATCAGATCAGTTCATTGCATTAGATTCATATTTGGTAAAGATATATCGTTAAAATATGCCTTGAGCGAAGAAATTTGTTTGTATTAACCAATTCATTGAAATAATATTAAAGTGCCTAAGATGTATTAATATTTTCATTTGATCATCCACTAACGTTGATGGATAAAGCTTCATGCTTAATTACTTGACAAAGTATCCTATCATTTCTTATAACTTAGGAGAATGTTTCAACCAACTTTCGATGTCGCTAATTAAAGCAAGTAGATCTATTACGTTTTTGCAAAAAAAAAGCAGAGGAACGAACTTAAGCAGAAAACTTCAGTTTTGCACTATTTAATCCATTGATGCACCAACAGTTTTTTTCTTCCTTTTTTTTATATTCGTGACATAAATTCGTTTGACAAAGTGAATAAATAGATAATTGATGAAGATTTTCCTTTTCTTCTAGTTCGATAATTTTTTACCGTCTGTAATTATTAAGACAGGCATTATTGTTTTTTCCTTTTTCATCGGAAAAAAGATAAAACCTCAATATTTTCCAACACTTTAAATATGTTTTATTTAAATTTATTTTTGTGTTATTAGCTTTTCTGTTTAACATTTTTCTAGTTTGCACATCCTCTGTCATGTTTAACAAGTCAGTTAGAATGACCGCAAACATTGAATCATCGAAATCTGGACATAATCCAGGCATCCCTTTTCTTCTCTCATGAAGCATATGGTTAATACTATTTGGAAGAAACAATACCTTTTGCTTTCGTCAGCAAGCTGCGAAATATAATGTTTGACCAAAGTCTCTCATGTTCCAACAATCAACTCACAAATGACTGTTCTCTAAATCAAGGCACAAAACACGCACTCAACAAATTGAGTACGTATTCATCTCATATTTGATCAAAGTGGAGGGCACCTTTTCAGTTTTTTTTATTTTTCTCTACTGCGAGATGAAAAATAAGTTGTTCCTACAGCGTTTCTCGTCTTGTGGCGTACACAATTCTCGAGCGGAATTCCGTTAAACAAAAATCACGTACTTTTTTTTTCAAAAGGCCTAACGAACAATTCGCGCAATGAAAGCGACCAAAGACGCGCGTAAAAAGAGGGAAAATGGAAGGAAAAAAGAAATACAAGAGCATAGCGGATTGTCCTTCTAACAATTCCGTCGCACCTCGCGGCTAAAGGTCGACGTTCTTTTGCGTTCGACAGCGCGAACGAAAAAACGTCGCATTGTCCGTAAATATCTGCATTGTGCGTTCAGAATTGTGGAAATAACGCGACTGGCAACAAGCTGCGAATGAAAATCCGCAAATAAGTGACAGAAAATGGCATTTTTAAGACCAAACGCTGCAAATCAAACGTGCGATTAAGCTCCGACGAAAGAACAAAAGAAGTCAATTTTTGTGCCGACTTTTTTTATTCGCTTGCTTTTTTTCGTTCTTCCTTTTTGTGTTTTTCCCTTTCATTTGTAGCTTTAGGTCCGAATACCTTAAATGTCCATAGAAAATGGTCGTGTGATCGTATCCCGGACAAAATCGTTAAGTGATCAAGTTAAGGGGAGAATTCCCAAGTCGGACATTCCGAAACTTCGATAAATTTGGAGTCGAGGATTGATTGAATTTAAATGCTTTTCTGGATGGAGGGGAGAGGAGATATATTGAATACACGCCATTTGAGCTGCCATTCATTCATTCTTGATTTCAGTTCAAATTTTAAACGGATCATTCTCCTTTTTTATTTTTAGGAGAATATTATGTGTATCAGATAGGAAGTTCATTTATTTTCGCTTACGCCGCCGGGGTTTGACTAATGAAATGTTCGCGTTGTTTTGGTTTGGGAGTTTTAATGTTTAAAGTATATTTATGGCGATGCGAATTTTAAAAGTAAATTTTGATTTTATGCTAATTTCAAAAGTTCGAACTTTTGATGCAAAGTTGTGTTTTCTTTTTTGCAGAGCTTTTTAAAAAAATATTTTTAACTAACGTGTTTCGTAGAAGAGTCTTATGATATTTCGTTTCATTGCTTTTCTTTAAACATTATATAATTTATTACCTAATATCCAAATTGAAAATTCAATATTTTTTTAAATTAATAATTTCGTAATAATAAAGAAATATTAAATTAGTAAACAAATTTATTTAATATATTTTATTCATTCATTAAAAATGTGTATTTTTATATAGTAGATATTCGGAACAATGTGGTAATTTAATATGAAACGCTAATATGATTTCAAATCGCCAAGGATTACATAATACAAGTGAACTACGATACAATAATTTACATATTTAGCTTCAATGATATTTTCGTTATAATTAAATATAAACATTATTCTGTCATTGCTATTCACTTACATTTGAAATAATTAAATATATTTATATACAATTTTAATTAAAACCCTTAATATTTTATAATCATTTATGCCAAAAAAAATTATTTCATATTTGAATTTAAAATTAAATCATAGTATTTTAAGGGTGAGTTATTTCAATATTTATGAATGAATAAAAACAAATATACGGTAATTATTTTTTTTTCATTTGTATAAAAAAATAAAATAAAAAACGCTTCAATTTCAAAGTAGTGAATGTGAAATGCAAATCAGAATTAATATCTTGTTGAACATGGTTTTTGAAACTAAATCAATTGACCAAGTGTGGAAAATTAATTATGCCTCATTCATTACAAGAAATCGACACTCAGCGCAATGAATATTCCGCATTGATTTCACTATTAGTCTGTTATTATCGTGAAAGGATCAGATTTAAACGAAATATCATGCATTTAAATTGACCCTTACGTAATATGCTCTGCATGAAAAGACCCTATTCGAAAGATGGATGTACATAATTTAGATATAGAAGTCTCTCCTATACGAAATATTCTTATCATTTTTACTTTGAGTAGGAAAAAGAAAAACCCAAAATCTATCAGTGAAGTATGTTAACATAAAACGAACGTATTCTAGGAAACTATTATGTAGAGATTGTTTCATTGAAATATAAATTCGAAATTTATAAATTTGAAATATCAAAGACATGAGTAATTATAAACATTTCATATTTATGAACTTATATGTAAAATATTGTAAGTAAAATTTGTATTTACAATTATAGTGTAATAATACAATTGCTTTATAAAGTAATTCTTGTAACTCATCATAGTTGGTTTCAAATAAAATTAAATAATTTGTCAAAGTTTGCGTTAATCAGTCTCTACTAAGTGAATTTCGCGTAAAATTGAATTAATTATCCAATATTCTGTTTTATAAGTTTGTTTAACAGAAAAAATATTACAATTTTTTAAAAATAATATTCATCAAATATTTGTTCATAATGAATTCAATTAGAAGTGCAATGAATTTTAAATAAATACAACAAATAAATGAGATAAAATTACATTCAATGAACATCAACTTAGTGTGGGGAAATTATAAACTGACCGCAATTTATTAAGGGTCACTCAAATATACACTTGCTGAATATGAGCTTTAATAAATTTCTAACCAAACAATTATTGTCCATAATTAAGCATCAATTTAATATAAAATAATATTTTATTATTAAATGTGAATAAATGAAATATTATTTGAAAGCAAAAACAAGTGAACAAAATTGTTTGCATAAACCAAAAGATATTTTGTTTTATCCGCAGAGTTATTTTCATTGAAAGTGAAATCATTAATAAATCATTTGGGTAGGATCCAATAAATATTTTTATCGAAATAGCCGGCGAACGTTCATGTTACGAAACCTACATTGATTAAACATTTGTCAATATCTATAACATTATACGTATATATCTTCGATTCACTTTTTTTATTACGTAACGTGCACATAAAGATTATTTCGGAAAAATATTTCAGTTCAATAATTTAATAAAAACGATTAACCTAATTTGCAATTTTACCAATTTTTGTTTTGGTTAGTTTGATGATTAATTTTGCAATTAAGAAGAAAAAAAACAAAATTAATCTTTAATTCATTGAATATTTTGTAAATACACATTTTATTTTGTATCATAAATTTATTATATCAAAATTTATTATATCAAAATAATTAAATCACATTTCTTTCTATTAAGATTGAAATGAGATTATTTTATTAGTAGATAAAGTAACAAAACTTTACTTCCTGTAGATAACATCAAGCCACTTGATTCTGTCGTAAGCAAAGTTATTTAGTTTAAGGAAGAGGCGTTGTCTTTTTATGAGACATAAGGGTCTTATTATATGACATATGATATCTTGTTAAAGACACTGAAATACGTGTAAGTGAAGATGCACGTGTTAAAGCGACTGTACAAGTACAAACATATAATTTTAAGATGCGATAAAAAACCTTATTTACTCTTATTTTTTATTTCATACGATTAAGAAACTAATTATTGAAATAAAATAAATAAACGATTTGTATTACTTTCTATCAATTTCGTGTTGAATTTGGTCTAACCGTTGCCACTCGAATATTTAGGAGCGTTAGTTTGAAGCATCCCACGCTTTTGTTCATAAACTAGATAATTTCGATTAGGTAAGCAATGCTACTGCAGACAGATTTGACTCAATAGTTTGGAATTTAAGCATACTTGTACACTATCTAATAGCCTTAGGATATACAACTCGTTGTATGCAAATAGTAGTAGTAGAGTTAACCGTTTGTTTATCACGAACTCGTTACATAATCTGTAAACCAATTTAGGATATGTAACCTACAAAAAAGAAAACAGGACATTGTAACCGTTTCTAGAATTTCGAACCAAGTCAACTCACATTCAAATGACATGGAATGAGTTTATTTAATTCATCAATGAAAAATAATTTAAAACATGAACAAAATATAAATAAATGCAAAAAATAATATAAATAAAATTTGGGTTTTTCAGTATCCATGAATTAGGCAAAAAAGTATCAGTGATGTATATCTTTCAATTTCTTTTGGTTCAAATAATCGAATTTTACAACATAATGCCTTTCGTTTTTGTGATGCTAAGGAAGAATTTGTATTGCTTTGACACCAAAGTCAACCCTTAATAACGTCATTTAGAAAAAGGCTTGAGTTTAAGTAAAAAAAGGTATCATCGGCAGACAAGTATGAAGAGTAAAGAAACAGCGTTTATTCAAGTAACGCAAGTAGGCGAAAGATTACGTGTATAACGCTTAAAGCTTCCGTATTTACGTCGTTTGATGGTAATGTGGTTGTGTGGCGCGGTATCTTGAAGATAACAAGATAGAAACGAGGAGGTTGTGTAGTCGATGTTAGAGAAAGTCGACCTGGGTGCAATCGATAACTGACCCATATTGTAGTCCCTCTCTTTCTTCTTCACACGAATCACGTTATCACCTCTCTCCTTCTGTCTCTATCTTTCTCTCTCTATATATGTCTCATTCTCTTTTGCACTTACACCTTCGCACTCGTGCCTTTCTTTTCACATTCGTCAGACCAAGTCTACCTATCTTTCTTATCTTTCTTGTAATCCTCCCTTCTCCAACCGTCGAACTTTCTTTTTCACCTCCCCTCCCCTCCCCACCCCACCCCTCTTTCTCTCACTTCATCCCCCACTCGAGCCCTTTTGATGACACATTACTGCAGTTGCATACCTTTTTCTCATTTGACTCGTCTCCAACTACATCAATTTGGGTATCTCAATCTGTGAAACACCCTTCGAGTTTGAGGCTTCCTCCCATGACCTGAATCGAACTTACACGACTCGCATTTCGAGTGGTTGTCAACAATTTTGTGATCGATTTTGAGTCACGTTCACATTTTTGAAAGTCCAGACATTTTGACGCTTCATCAAAAAGCGAGTTAGATGAAATAAAGTTTATTTTTTTCAATAATAGTTTTGTGAACTAGATAAAAGTCATGCAGTTATAAAAATGGTGTAACTGTTGTCGAGTGTTTTGCAAATAAATAATGACCAAGGTTTTATCGTTATTGAATGTTTTTATATAAAAGCGTGAAAAAGTGAGAAACACGTATTTTATTTTGTTGAACATTCAATACATTTTTTATTTAATTTAATATGTAATTTAAAAATGATTAATTGTTTCATCTTTTATGTTATGAAAAGTAGCTTACCATTAGCATATTTGCGGAAATTCCTTTGCAAACAATTGTGGATTTTATTGTAAAATGCAAAAGTGAAATGCATTGACCACCAAAAGAAGTTTAGCAAATTAAATCGCAACTATTAGAAACATCTTCTTACCACGACTATATTTCAAGTTTCATACTATTTATCGTCTTAAAAGAGCTTGTTATGTTCTTTTAACTCGTCTTAGGTGTGAGCTTCAAGTAGCAAAGTGGATGAGAACTTTTACTATCACGGAAAAGTGAGCAGAGCGTTATTTTACGATGTGATGTGCTAAAATGCTAGTTCCAATGGTCAATTATAGCTTAACATTGTGAATTGAGCAACACAATATCGTTAAGAAAAAAATAACATTTTATATGCTTGCAAAACTATTCAATGTTAGTTATTTTTTACATGAAATATAACAATTAAAAATGTAGAAATTTTTAATTATAATTTATCTTCTTAAAAATTTTATGAAAAAATTCAATATAACATTGTTGTTTACAAAATCTAACTGAGTCAGACAGATATTTATACATTTGATTTGTTCTGGAGCCTTATAGGATCAATATTGTAATATTCAAGTTCGATGTATTAAAAAGCACAATGTAGATGTTTAAACGAGAACAAAGCTGACAAGATTAAGCAAACATAAATTTTTCAATTTTGGGGAAAATCAATTTTTCGGATTTAGGGATTTTCTGTCTACAAAAATGTTAATAAATAAGGGGAAGGCAAATGGATGGAATGAATATTTTTACGTGACGCCCGCCAGCTGTTACCACTAAATTAGCTCAATTGACCTACCATCGAGCGGTAATTGTTCATAAAAAATGAAATCGCGTGACTATCAAAATTCTGAATACTTGGCAAAATATTCACAGTGTTAAATGTTCCATTTTGGTGTACGCCCATTGAACTCACAAAGCTGGCGTTGCATGTGCCATTGTACTGTGGGCGTGGAAATAAATGCTTTCGACTTCGATACGTCTTCGACTTTCAAAGTATTATCTGAGTTTTCACTTTTTACATCGCATGGGTCCTTTTTTCCGTTGAAGAGTAAATCATTCCACTTGATCAATTTCAAATACAATTTCAAAAATTATTTTATACAATTTCTCATATAAGTATGAAATATATGTATACTTTAAACTGCAGACTTACTTTAGTAACTTTATGTCACGGCAATAAAGTATCTAAATGTTAAATTAACTCTGAGATCAATATTACGTTAAATTCCAAAATCATAATACGAGTAAAATAAACTTAATTGGATTTTCGTTTATTTCAAAATCATTCAAATAAGTGATATAATGTTAATATTTTTTAATAAATGATACAAAATTAAGGAAAAGTAAACACGAAAATAAATCAACATACATTCAAAGATATGAAATAGAAATTAATGTAAATAAATTTAAAATAAACGTTTAAATTTCAAAAGCGTTACATACAGGCAATAATACATATTGTGTTTCACTAAAACTTTTAGCTTAACATTCAATTAGTTTTATTTATTGAAAATATACAACTTCCATATATATATATAAGAAATATTTAGTATGAGAACGAAATCATTTTGGCACATATTTTTCGTCAATAGCATTCGTTATTTCCTGTGTTTCAATTTCAACGTTCAATTGCATTACAACATTTATTACCGCATATACAAAATGCAGCGGTAAATACACCAATATTCTGTCAATGTAGCGTTAATTTGCGAATGGATAGTATTTTGTTAAATAGAAAAGTAAGTAAAAAATTGTAATCCACACAAACGAATTGAATAATCATGTTTTAACTATACCGATCAAAGCCATAAGCCAATCGCTTATAGCAATTTAGCATAATCATTATGAGTTTCCATTTGATTGAACAAGAGTGGTTTGTTGGCATTTGAACAGAAAAACGAACAGAATGGGCCAAAAAAAGAGATGAACTGACCACTTGTTCGACAATTGTCAAGAATTTGAAAAAAAACTCCATATGGGAGAAGTCGTAAAATTTTTTTAAGCGAAAGTTTAGATGGGATAACATATCTACATCAATAACACCAATCAAAGTCATCAACTCGGGGGATTTTCGATCATAAATTGTGTTATAGAGGACACACAGTTTAGTTGGGATGAATTACGTCTGAACGATGATTTGTATTGGCGTCTTTATGCAACTATTTGATTTTTATGACCTCAATTAATCTCGACTGATTATTCTGTTCATTTTTCGTGTTTTCATATAAAAGCCAGGATAGAAATTCACACATAGACAAAAAAGTATATTTGCATTGGCTACTTTAATTTGCAATTCTGTTGATAAAAAAGTAATTTTACGGTATTTTAATAAAGTGCGCTGGTATTTCAATCTTGAAATTAAAATTCATCAACTTCTAATTGAGTTAAAGAGTTAAAACTTTGAGAACACGTTTAATCCTAATAATACACTTGAGTGAGTTGACTACATGTGTCCACTGTATTGGACAGTACATTTTGAACAATTTAACTTCTGTTTCTCAAACTGTAATTCAGTGTAATGCTATTTTAACTCAAAAAAATCAACTATATAATTTAAGAATATATAAAATATATATAAGTTACTTTGGAGAACACAAAATTTCTTTGGAGAAAGAAAATGAAATTGCTATTATTTTTGAATGCTTAAAGCAGATTACAATCGCTATATTAAAAGTCGCGTTTTAAATGGATACAGATAGCAAGATTTTCTGATTTTTATATGATTCATGTTTCAGTAAATTATCAAATTGAAACGTTTTTTTCATCGAAATGCTTGTCTCCAATTATGTATACAAACTTTTGTTTCAACAATTATACTATAAATTGTCTGTTCTCGTAATTCAAAAAGTATAAATGTTGAAAGAAAACTTATTAAACATGAAATCAATATAAAATTATACTTAAAGTAAAAGCAATTGATTGCTTTTAAATGAAACGTTTTATAGTTTCTTTTAAAACACGTTTCACTGATTTCTTTTGTTTAAATATAGACAAAAAAAGACACTTTTCGATGTTTTAAATGATACTACACGAGATATTTTGAATAAAATATCCATTTGACAGTATGAATGTTATTTAAAAGCCACTTTTGGATTTTCGTATTAACATTTTGAGATAAAATGCTTGCAGAGGATGATGTATCTTTAAATTATTTAAAATCAGTATAAGCTGCTGCATTTTTCGGAATTGTATCTACAATCTCAACGTTGCATCATTGAATAAGCAGAATAAATTTTGTATAGATTTCCACAGTACATATCCAGCAAATTTGGATTAGTTTTTAAGGGTTGACATAACGTTTATGTAACGAATAAATTATATATGAAGTAAGTTAAGGAACTCAAATTTCATTTTATTCTTCAATTGCAAAAGAATTCAAATATATTATTATTTTATATCCAATTATAAAAAAAATGCTATTCAAAATCTACGAAGATTTAGTCTTTTGATGAGTAATGAAGCACTGACAGTCTTCTTTAAAAAAATTACGCTTACATTGATGATAACCGTATTATTGCTTCATGTAAGAGCAATTTGATGTTTTTCCTAAAGTAACATTTCACAATTTTTATATTAAATTTTGTTACCTAAAACATTTTAATCGCAGCTTCAAAAATAATTTAATCAGTTTCGTTTTTAATAAAGTTACTTTGGATAATTAGATATTTCCAAGAGATTCTACAGTAAATGCAATTTACGGCACAGGTTAGCTTTTTATAAACTGCATTTACGGCACTGATGTGACGTAAAATATAGTTTGCATCATGGGAAATAAACGTAAATTCTTTTTTTCTCACGATTACAACCCTCGGCTTCACCTCAAGCGTAAACCTTGCCCGAAAAAAAGAATTTACGACTGATTCTCTACGTAAAATCTCACGGACAAAATTTCACATGTTAAAAAAATGTTACAGATAAAATCTCACAATTAATATTCTTACATGTCATATATTTGAAATATTATCGATATGTGACTTTGTGTTATAGATATGTGATTTTATATATTATTTTACTAAATAAATTATTGTGCTAATGAATTTTGTAGTCTCATTACTCAATTTTGATTATTATTCCCTTGGCTTATTCGTAACACAAAACATATATATGTAACAGATCTAAATCAAAATAATAATCAAAATAATTTTGATTGTCGATAACAACATTGATTACCGATTTGTTAGCAACACGTTAAATTATCATATTGTGTACTTTTAAATTATGATGAATTTAATTGACGTTTCATAGAAACAGTTATAATTGTGACCGCTGTGCGGTCGCAATTATGTAAACCATTGTAAAGAAATCATTTGAATGTGGACCTATGCAAATATTCCGATCTTTGTATGACATTTGCAATTGTTTTAATATTGGTTAATTATTGTTTTTATTTTATATTTTGTAATAATATGTAATACATATGATTTTTGAGATATATTGAGATCTCATGAGCTTAATTTAGATATCTCCCACACTGTATTCTACCCTTCACTTCACTCCACCCTTAACCGATTTGAAAAATTGCAACATTCGGAAATTTGAATAATAGACAATTTGAACATTCAAGAAGTTGAAATAAAAAATTTCGAATTATCGATTTTCAAATTTTCGAATTTCAAATCTTCTAATTTTCAAATTTTTAAATATTAAAATTGTTAACTGTTCGAATTTTCAAATGTTTGAATTTTTAAATTTTCAAATTTTCGAATATTCGAATTGTTTAATTGTTGAAAGTTTCGTTTTTTAAATTTTCTAATGTTAAATTTTTAAATGTTTCTATTTTCAAAAATGTTCGAATTTTCAAATATTAATTTGAATTATTTTAATTAAGTTTTCTGTATACTTCTTTCATTGATATTCAACTTTCCTTATTATAAACTGTACTAAAATGTTCTTAAATATTACTATGAACTTTGCATTTATCCCTGTACAAATGAATATTTCAGTAATTTAGAGATCTTTTTCCCTGATGTTCCGTAAATTGTATTTTATGTGTAAGATCCAGAAAAGTACAAAAGGAATAGATAATCAAGATCCCTATTTGATATTTACTTTATTATTATCTACACTGAGGTAAATATTATAATAAAAATTACTATTATTCATTGAGAAAGTGTTTGTATACCAGTATTTTTGAACAAATTACTATAAAATATAATAAAAATTATTATATTGTGTTATATAATATTTTGTTTTACATATAATAGTAAATTGTGTAATAATTTGTTACAATTTTTATTATATTTCATAGCAATTTTTTACATATGTTCTATATATTAATAAAAATTATTTTTTAATTTTATTTCTTAACATAAATATTGTTAAAGATTATTTGTTAATAAATTTATTTGATCTAAATTCTATTTTTCTTGAATTAAAAAAACTTGCTAGGTCCAGAGAATTGAACCCGAGCCTCCTAATTACTAGCCCACCATTTTGTCTACTCGGCTATTTCCAGATTTGATGTACAACTCGTATTGGAAAATACAATCATCACTACAACTAAAATGTAAAGGTGTATTTCTCAATACGAGTTGTGAATTCAAACTCGAAAATAGTCGAGTGGACAAGGTAGTGGACTACCAACATTGAGTCTTGGGTTCAATTCTCTCGACACTCGCAAATATTTTTTAAGTCAAGAAAAATAGAATTTATATTTATGTGTGGACCATATTTAAAAAATTGCTATAAAATATAATAAAAATTGTAACAATTTATTATAAAATTTACTATTATGTGTAAAACAAAATATATAACACAATATAATAATGTTTATTGTATTTTAAAGTAATTTTTTCAAAAATACCGGTATACAACACCTTCTCAATGAATCATAGTAATTTTTGTTATTATATTTGCCTCAGTGTAAGTCATATCTTATCTTACATAAGAAAAATAGTACATTTATCTATTATTCAAAAATCTTTGAAACGGTTACGTCAAATAAAATATGTAACAAAATCTGCATCGAACTTATCTCAGCAAATGTAGCAATTACATACAAGGAGAAACCTAATTTGCTGCTGTTTGAATTGAAGTACTATCTTTCGATTGAAGTAATCCATCACTCGAAGTAACTCGTTAATGCATTCGCCAATTCATTAGCGAGTGAGTCCATCGAGTAAAGCCGCGTCAGTTGGACTGCAGAAATGAACATTTTTTCTGCCCTGTTTCTCTCTCCCTTTTTTTTTGCTTCTTCCTCTTTTTCCGTCATAACAAATGTATCGTATTGATGATCGGAAAAAGAATTTGCTGAACTGTCGTCCCTGAAGCCGATTAAAATCGTCGACCCAGATCTAGGTGACCGTGTAGCTGGCCTATTGTAAACAGGCGGCTAAGGCGTTTTTCGAGTGGGTCTTTATAAAACGGTTTGCCACCCCAACTCCTCTTCTTTCTTTCTTCTTCCACTGCTTCCGATTCTCTCATCACGCCGCAGCCAGCGATCTAACGCGAGAAGTTGACGTGTCGCGGTTGCAGATCATATCACAGCCATCTCTGTCGAGGTTGGCAGCTCGCAGTCCTCGAGGACTCTACATACTCTAATATTACATTTTAACCTACATATTATATGCATCGTTCTTTGATTTACGCGAGCGAGTGCAAGGCAAACAACAATCACTACTTGAGAAATTTCACTGCGATGCCGATGTCTGTCTTGAAAAGGCATAATGCAACTAACTTCAATTCGTTCAATCTTGTTTTCTCCATCTCATTCGACGTTTTCTTTCGTTTTCTATAATTTATTCATACTTGTTATACTGTCATTTGACGAATTGGCTGAATGAGGTAAATTTAGACGCGCAACCTCCTGATAGGACACGATTTTTTTATGAATATACGAGCAACCACTAACTTTCGAGTGGATGCTAAATAATGATGCTGAGATATCGCAAAATGCTGTACATTGTCATAAATTATGCCGCGAGCTTCGACTTTATGTGCTTTCAAACGCTTTTTTACTGATTCATTTGAAGCTTCAGATGATTTCAACATTTTTGCACAATTTTCTTTGCCTTTTACTGAAGACCCTTTTAATTGGAATAATTGTGATGGTTGTGACTAAACGTGATTTCAGTTTGACTCAAAATTATAACCAAACAGCAGGCATTCCACATTTGGTTCAAGTTGAACATTTGTACGTTCAATAATAGCAAGTTTCTTTGGAAAGATATTTCTCTAATTAAACTTCGTATTAAAGAAAATATATACAGTTAAGTGTAATTAGGTAAATGTTAAAATAAACTTTTAACAAACAATTAAAACAAACAATTAAAACAAACAATTAAAACTCTTCTTAATTGGTCGATGTTGTTAAAAAATGAAGTTTTCGCTCACAATGTCAACTTGTTTCAGAAACAAGAATCATACTTAATTTTTATAGCATTTAATTTTGTAGAAAGAGATTATTAGATCGGACAAATCAATTTAATAGTATTTTTTTCTTTTTAATATAGGGAAACAAAAAAAATTACTCTTCAAAACTTGTTTAAATTTTATATTATATTATATAAATTATATATAAAATAATCAATTTATAATCAATGATGAATTTAAAAATTGCACAAATATGGGATATTAAGTAAATATCAAAAGCTTTAATCCCCATTAATGGAAATATTATCATAATAGTGGTCTGAGGTTGGAACTTCTTTACTCTATTCTAAACTTTTCACTCAGCGCATCACCAAGAGAGCTGTTAATAACACTCTACGTTGACCAGATACGTGTATTTCGAGACTCAAGGCATGTTCGGTGTGAAATTGCAGTGCCGTTATGTCAAGCGCTCTCCAAATTTTTCGATAACAATCACTGAAATTGAACATTTTCACAAACAATCTTATACTTTTAATTACAAATAACTATATATATATTATATTAGAAAAATTAGTTTTTTTTAAATAAAAATCTACAAAATTAATCTGAAAATGAAATATATTTTTCCTTTTAGGTGTAAATATATTTTGTATTTATCATTTTAGACATTTCGATTTGCGATTGCGAAACTGATGTTCTATTATTATGTTGGTAGGGGTTGGACTAATGTCGAGGCATCCGGCCGATCATCATCGCAGACTAAGAACACCTCGGGTACATCTTCTTTGTTTCTTTATTCATTTTCTTCCTTATTTTTCTACTTGCTCGCTCTCTATCTATCTTTTTTATACATTTTCGATTTACAGTTTTATTCGGATTCACATTTATTCTTCTTTTTTCTTCTTCTTCTTCTATATATTTATATAGTAAAATCACAATGCTACCGTTAGACGAATTGCTGCTGCACAATTCAAACTCTTTATTTTATTTACATTTTTACATAAATCTAACGTCTACTTTTCGTATTGACATTTCTTTTCATACTTGATAAGCACTTAATGTGGTCTTGCAGTCATTTGCTGGAAGAAATAAAAATTACTCTTGCTATTTTTTGCCGCAATGTAATTAACTCGATAACATTTTTATTCCTTCCGCAAAGGTAAATTCAATTATTTCGCATGTCATCAAGTTCTCTTTATGCCTTTTAATTGTTTCCATTAATACGGTATATATTATGATTTGTATACAAATGTAATGTATATTTGTTTGCTATTTTTCAGGTATTTTTTTAGGATTGTTTTAATCAACAAAGTATTATTATATATACAGGAAACATTAATTAAGCATCGTGCTTATTTGAATTCCTATTAAGTATTTCAATACCAATTATCTGGTGTAAGATTAAAAATTAATTTATATAAATTAATACATTTGAAACTTAAGAGTATTTTAACTGAGTAAATGATTAGTTTTAAAATCAAACCTAAATATACTCTGCAGAATATGTTTGGATCAAAAGATTTAATGATCATTTCAATGATATAAAATCAATTTTACTGGAAATATAAAACTAAACCAATGAAAAGTAACATATAAAATTAGACTTAAGTGCATTATATATTTATATATACTATACTTAAGTCTAAAAGCAAAACAATTAATGTATTTATTCCAATCATTTTTATTTAAATTCTAGTCATTTATAATATAAATAAAGTTAAATTCAATTTAAATCATACAAGTGTGAACCTTATGTGATTTTTAATACATTGTGTGAATTAAAGTGGAATATTGTAAATAAAATTGAAAATTCTGCAAATATTAATTTATCGTAAAAAGGAAATATTTCATTCACTGGTTCAGATTTATATTTGGAAAGTGAAATTAATTTAATCCGTTACACCAGGATTTGGATTATTTTTGAACGAAATAGTAGTTGATGAAAGTGTAATTGTATTATAATTACTTTTTACGGTATTTTCAGTATTATATTTCGTAATAAAATGAAATTTTGCATGAACTATTTTATTACTGGTTTAAAAAATTATGTAATTTTATGAGATTATTTTACTCTTCAGGAAATTATAAAAACAAGTATAATAGTTAATTTTGACATAGTTTTTAACCAACTAATAATATAATAATATTAACTGAATTTGTATAACTTTAAATATCAGTTGAGTAATATTAATATTTTTGTACTAATTTTCAGTATTGATTTAATAGCTGGGAAATTGTCAGACGAGATTATAATAAGGAAATCTTATATCTGGCGGAAATTAAACAAAAATTTCACTCAAGTTTTGTTTTAATTAAGCAAAGTATCAAATGCAATCAATATTTGAGCGAAAGTTATGTATCAAATACTATACTTCCAATTTTGTTGTCATTTTTGGGCAAATTTTTGTTTAGTCATTTTTGATAACATTTTTTTATAATTCTCTTTTTTATTTTCTGTTTAACACACAATTTTAAGTAAACAATATTTTTTCATATTTTCTTTTTTTTAAATTAATGATATTTTTTTGATGTTTTATGAATAAGTAATCCTAGTACAAGCTTAGTATTCATTCATTAGTTAAAATTAAAGCGCAATAACAATACTGTTCTGAATGAAAAGCAGCGCGACAAAGTGAACAACTCAAGTTACTTCCGAGCAATTTACGTGCAACTGTTGTAACGAAACAAAGTAAACAGGGTCCATATCACCGAGTTACATATTTCATGTAATTGCATGCGTAAACTCTCGGCTAGAGAGAGAAAGAGAGAGAGAGAGAGTCGCACACTTTGCGCGAATAACCGTGTTCTAGTTGTGTAAACTTGAGTCGCCTTTTTGCAATGTCTTTTAATGAAACTTCAAAAGACTTGCGGTTTTGCTCGTTATTTAAGTTTCGTTGCTGACTACCTTTTAATATCGTCTCCCGCTTATTATTGCATTCTTTTCATAAAATGACTTATTATGTACTTTTTTCCAAAATATGACAAAAAGATATATCCGCTTAAAAAGTTGTTTATCGTGGTTACTTGAAAGAAATAATTAAACTCACGTGGAATGTAGAATACATTTTACACGATATTTGTAGCATAAAAAAACGAAATGACGGTGTATTTTAGAATTGTTTATTTATGCAATTTGATGTATTTTCTTTCGTTAAATTTATTACTTGGAAACTGTAAAGATGAGTTGCCTTAAAAGATGAATCATAAGTTGAAGTACGAAGTTAAAGTGCTTTATTTAGTGAAATTAATTACTAAGTTTTCAAGATAAAGTTCAGCTTATTATAGACGAATCGTAGAAATGCAACATCAACTTAAAATATTCATGGTGGATACTGGATAAACGTCGCTTTGAACAAAAAATAATAAAATTAATATGCAAAATTAAATGCTTTCTTATTGTAATCGTACTCACACTTATGAAATTTTCACGATATTTTAATTTAAATTCGACAACAAAATATTAAACTCTTTCCATTACAAACAATAAATGTAACCATTTTCATTTTTAATAAAGTTGTTTAATGAGTAAACAGTTATAAGAAATAGTATACGTATTTGTTTAATGAACTCGGATTTTGTTTAATTAAAAGTAATTTAAATAAGAAAAACTCTTATGCAATTTTTGTATAATAATATTTAAATTAAGTATATATTATTTTTCATTGTCCGTAAAACAAAAAAAAATATATTTTTTACACGGACAGGAATTTTGCACGTGTGAAAATCAACATAAAGTAAGTCAATTAAAACATTCTTTGGATTCTTTAAAATGAAACTATTAAGATAAGAAGGGACTGTAATTTCAATACGATAACATCTCACTTCTACTTTTCGAATTCCATTAGTTGTTAAATTTATGCACCATGTAAAATGTATGAAATATGCAGGTCATCCGCAGGATACGTCCTATGAAATGCTGACAAATAGCGGGATTTTCAACCTACTTAGCCGAATCTAAAGCTAAAAATATCTACATCATTATCTATAACGTTACAAATGTATTTTATGTTACACAATTTTTCTCTGCAAAACGTAAGTAGTGTAAAGTCGTATTGCACGTTCATTTTCGAAATTTCAATTTTAAAAGGTAACTTCATATATACATAATGCACTGAAGGTGATTTTTCACGAATAAATTGAGTGTCAGTTAAGTTGTTTGTTTTACTATGATATGGTTTTCCTGAACAAAATCATTGAACAATTAAATTTTTCAAATACATCAAGCTTAAATTTATAATCAACATTAGTTAATTTTACAATTAAAAAATGGTGAAACTTCCTTCAGTAAAACTATACGTTGTAAAAATTTCGCAGTTTGATAAAAGAGTTTGAAGCAGACAATATTTGTCGCATTTGAACAAGTTTCGAATTGCGTTCGCATGAAATCCAATATGATTTCGATATTTGAAATTCCATGTTATATTTCGTAAAAGTATTGGCTGTTATCTTCATGCACGAAGTGATACGTAGAATCTAACAATCAGTGGGCTCTTCATCGTCACGCAACAACAGCGCTCGTTTTTTTTGTTTTTTTTTTTGTTTTTTTAATTCGCGATTCACATTAATGTTTTTGTGCGACTGGCTATCGAATCTTCCAAGATAAAAACAAAAATTTTACATTTGGACAATGATAAGAATTGATAAGCGACTGCCAAAAATCGTTCTATGACCTACTTTAGAACTTTGCAATTGATTTTTTTGTGCAGGTTTTGTCTTTTACCTAATAACGTGATTTTGCAATTACCATTTGGTCCCGGAGTTCGTTCATTTTTAATTCAAAAAGCGGAATTCTACACATATACGATGTACTTTACTTTTACGATTTTCATTTTGATTTCAACATTTTCAATATCACAGTAAAAAAATATCTAGATTTCAGTTTGAAAGAGTAAAAATGTAGGAGTCATTTTTTACACCAAAATGTGTAAAAATAACTAAGAATGAATATGATTGGCTAATTTTAAAATTTACATTTTTTAGACATTAATTCAAGTTTTTACACAAAATTGTGCAAGTTGCGTGTAAAAATAGCAAGAAATGTTTTACTGTTTTACATTTTATTTGAAAATGATGGATTTTTCATTTGACAATAAAACCGGCCAAATTTGATTACTTTTTAATATATAAACTTGTACAAAAATTTAAAATTGAACTTATTTAAAGCAAATAACATAATTCCATTTTATATATTATTAAATTATCTATAAATCTTGAGATTGAATTTATCAAGATTTTGCTTCAGTTTATTGTCTTCAAAGTATTTCACTTGCAGGACAGTCGGAAAACGTGTCGTGTTTCCTATCCTTTGCGCCAGTATTCGCGAGTGAATTCAAAAAATGTCAATAAGAAATTTCAGAAATGCTACAACACGATACATTGTACGTGAAAGAAAAAAAATACCATCATGTTCAATATTTTTCGCAAACTTGGACAATTTTTCAGGCGCTCTTTAAAGTTTTCCCGACGAAGTAATCAATGTTTATGTGCTTTCTTCATTCGCAACTCGAACGCGTTTTTTTTTCTTTCTAAAGAATTTGAAACAAGGATAAATCTAGCTTTCCATTGTTTTGCACAAAAATATATACGAGCTAGATGGAAGCAAGTTTATATGCACTTGATAAAGTAATTAAAAACGGAAGAAAAGTATGGAAAAAGCACAACAGCAAAGCCGTTAATAATACGAATTCGCATCGGAGTCTTTGAAGTTTTAGTCTTTTTTGTGCGCTTTTGGATTTATTTATACGCAAAGATCAAACGTCTCTTCACATAATGCACGCCATGCAGCGGCATTTTTTGTTTATTCCGCCATGCATAAGCTGTGAATGAAATTCCAACATCTGGCCAAAGTTTGTAAAATATTGTCCGATAAAGTTTGGTTTTGTTTGCGTATACAAATGCTAAATTCAGTAACGTCATGAAGAAGAAGTCCAAAGTGCCGATTTTGATTTTGATCAGATGTATTTTCAGTGGATATATCGATCTTGCTGATTTACATAAATAACAATTTGTTATTATGAATATTTCCGGCCGACTTGGCAGTTTTATTTCGTCCGACGTTGGATATTGCAACCAAGTGAATCGTCAGTGACAAAAGTAGAACGTTGTTTCTTTCTGCTATAAGTTCTCTGGTTTTGCGAATAACTTTTGTTGTCCAAACAACGACTTGGAGTTTGTTTTGTCATAATGTAATGCGTTACGTAATATTGATCGATAGATCAAGTTGGTTCCGTTTAAACTTCATGTATGTTTAGTTGAAAATATCAACCAAAAAGTTACAATATTAGCTAAAATAGAAAAAGTTTTTTGTAAATAATTTAAAAAAGTACAAAATATCATCATCAATTCTGTTTTTTTCTTTTTTTATCAAAAAAAAATATATATTTTTTTCCTGTGCTCAAATAATAAGGATTTAGAAACATTATATAATGTTTTACATTACATGATATTACACAGATATAAATTTTGTTTAAAAAAAATCGTAATTTTTATTTTAATCTTCATAATAAACAATAATTTAACAAAATTACCAAAAAAAAAAAAAAAAACCAGTAATTTCATTTAATTTTGCACATTATCCTGCAAATATTCCGTTTTTCTCCGAAACTTCAGACATTATCATGAAAATTGAATTTCCCCATACATGAAGCGTTAAAGTAATTGACTGCACGAAGTTCAATTAATTTTAACCGCTTAAACATATCCACAACAGAAATTTCAATTTCACACGGGTGGGTGTAACCATTTGCCAAGCCGTTTTCTCGTACACACAATGACATCTCCACGCGAGAATCGTAAAAATGGCATTCGTGCATTTATATTTGCACGATAAAGTGGAGCGTTTGTCTACACCCGAGTGCTTTGACGTCTCGCGAGCTTTTTTGCCTACACGCCCTCTGCCATGCACACTTTCTTTTTGTTCTTTCCCTTTTTTTTCTTCATTTTTGCGCCTTTTGTACATATTTTCGCAACAAAAGTTAGCTCCGTTATCTTCACTTACGATATTAAACGTGAGAATGTCAGTGCTTCATATGAAAGCTCTTGCTTTCAAACCTCATCTTCTACAGTGTATATACCAAATCGTTGCATATGTGTATGTGTTTTTCTGCATGTATGTTTAAGTGAATACATGCCAGCAACACGTGCGCGCACTTTGCCATAATTCGAAGATTCACGACTGTGCTCAGCAACTGCGGAACGAGGCGGCGCGCAGCACTTGTGGGTAATTGCACAAAAACGTGATAAGTGGACGTAGTAATAGCTTGAATGACTCGGGCGTTTTTCACCTGATAACATTCGTATGAAATTATCGAAAATTGCGGATTCTTTCATGCGATTTGGCTAACAGTAATGACCTTCTTTCCTTAACGCGTACTAATTATAAACGGTTTGTTAAAGTATTCTATTACTACTTATTTTTTTTACTTAATAATTGAAACGTAATTAAACATTGATGAAAGTAATTAAAAAAAGTAATAACTAATGAAGAAGTGAAAATACTATATTATATTTCCATTGATTTGAGGTTAAGAAAGTTTGCTCGCTTAATTATAATTTCTATTAATTGAATATACCTGAATTAATCAAAGTAATATCGTTCACGTATACATCATTTAAATTTTAATCACATCATGAATTATTTCAATTAAATTATTCCGTAATATGAAGTGCATAGAATTATTGTATAAACCAAATTTCGGTGGTATCGGTGAATGACTGGAATCAGTGGAATCACCGGCGGAATCACTGTCAATGATGCTGGCTGTTCCAAAAAATTAGTAACTGTGATCATAATCTTATTTTCAATTTATTGTCGAACAAAACGTAATTATTTAAATAATTCCTTTTTGAGTCATTAACTGACTTATTAAAAAATAATATTGAAGGATTTGGAAAAGTGAACAAATGATGTCAATGAAAATTGCATTTGGATAAAGTTTCTTTATCTTTTATTAAAAATGTTATGCAATTCTACTTTTATATACTTTTTTATCTATGAACCTTGTCTTCTTTCAATCAGTTTTTCACATTTTTTGTATTATTATATATGATAATACACATAAAATGTGTTCTATCATATTAGTTCTAATAAGGATCAAAAATTGAGAATGTTGTATATCAAAGTGAAGTTTCATTTATTATATTTCATAACATCTTTAGAGATATATCATGTCACGTTGGAAGCAACGCTTGAAATATTACATACTCCAGACCATTTTGTACTTGTTTCTCTCGTAGACGAAGGTGTGATTTTCGTAAAGCATGTTTGCCCGAAGAAATTCATCAAGTCCATCATTTTGCGACATAGATTTTGCGAAATAAAGCTATAAACAAATTTTGACAACAATTTGACTACTATAAAATCAAATGTAAAACATAATGAACGAAATATTTCAAACAAATTCGAAAAACATAATTTTTCAATTTTCCACAGAATCGTCGTAAACAAAAGAATAATTCATATTAAAAATGTGTGCATTGTTTTAATCTGACTTTGGCAATTACATTTCTCATCATTGCCATTTCTCATTAATAGAACAAAGAGCTTTGGAAATTGCAGTTTTACATCAAATTCAACAATCAAAAAAGTTTGAAAATGAATCACATTTTGTAATAGTGAAAATTGTTCGACTGTGGTAACATTCCATTCGTCGGCTGACACTGTCTTTTCCGGCGTAAAATATTGTCAGAAAAATTGCGCCGTGCAAAAAGTCAAACAACATATCGTGAAGAGTGCGGACATGAAGGGTGACTATTTTGAAAGGGAGTTTGACAGATTCTCTCCTTTCAGTGTGATTGAAACGACAGAATCAGCGCGAATGCACATCCTGTTATTCTTAACCAATGTTTTAATCAATTCCGTGTGGATCGATTTGATGAGCTGAATGCATCGCTTTTATATCATTCCTTTGCCAAATCGAGGCACACGAATCCCCAGCTCAGCTCGGATTACCAGAGATTTAGACGAATGAAAGAAAATCCGGTCAGGTTTATTAGTTTTGTTACTCGTACACATAATCTATTTTTTACCTTTTCAACTTATGTTAAGTTGCGTTAATTAAAACACTTGATCGATAAAGATAATGAAAAGAAATGCGCTGCTATGTGATATGATAGAATTTATTTCAGAATCATAATAAAACATACTGTATAACATTACAATAATAATTAATTTATTATTTTAAACCGTAATTTCTATATCTGTTTGTACATTTTATATTTTGTTCTGTTTAGGGTGAAAACATTTAGAGTAGATGATTAAGTACTAGTAAATGACCGCGCATTGTTCTCTTCTGTTATTATTTCGTTATTTTGCTGTTATTCTTTCCATATTTTATTTTCTTTTTGTTTCACTTTCCTGTTTATATTTTGCACTGTTTATCTTTCTGTTTAATTCTGTTTATCTTTTGTTATTATTTGTTTTTTTTTAGTTTTATTTTTTCACGTTCATCATGTTTGTATTATGTTTTGTCTTTGTATATTCAGTATTTATTTTTCTTCAACAGTATTTATAAGCATGAAAAAATCTCTGACATGAATCAAGAAAATAAATATGTTTATTCTCGGAAATGTTATTTTGTTAATACGAGAAAAGAAAATGACAAGTATGTTACGTGTAAGTGGTTTTACTAGACACATACTTTGTGACATCGTTGAGAAATTTTTTTTCTTGAAGACATTTTTTTGTTATAAAATGTTACATTTACCACAATAAAGCTTTTAATGGATGAAACGTAAATGCATTTCGGACGAGGTTCTCATGCAAATACACACTCTTGTGTATCGATGGCAAAGAACTCGATTTCTCTCTGGCGACAGCCATAGATGAACGAACCAGAAGAATGGAAAAAATAGAGCATATGACGCGCCTCGTACAACTGAACCAATGCAGAAAAAGGCTCAATCAAGTTGAAGCTTTTACTTCGAGTTTCCTATATCACTCATCTTTTTTTCTCTCTCTTTCACTCTCCCATTCTCTCTCATTAGTGCGATTCGATGAATCCATTTTTGCATTATAATTGTTCTGCATACTGGAAATCGTGCTTTCCGTAATTAATTTTCCCAACTTGCACTTTTTGGTTGCAATCTGATCATCTTTGAAATTAAAAAAAAAAAAAAAAAAAAAAAAAAAAAAAAAA
>JABFPJ010001625.1:0-24271 GCA_022817425.1 Gryon sp. ZL-2020 | reverse complement strand
ACCGCCTAAAGGGGGGGGGGGGTTCAAAATCGGAAAATTTTTTTTTCAAAAACTACTTTATATATCACAATATTGTATAGCCTACGGTACTTTGCAGGATTGCAGCTAGTTGCTCAAAATTTGAGCAAAATCGGTTCGGTAGATTTTGCGTGATGCTCGAATAAACAAACAAACAAACAAACATCCATTTCATATTTATATATTAGTAGGATAAAAATTTCAATCTGATATTAATAGTTACAATATATTGTCGTTTACATTGAAAGTTTTAAGTTGAAATAAATGTGATTTTATAGCATTTCAATTTTTCATGATTTTCGAATTTGTTTTTTTTTTTTTTTTTTTTAATTCGTTCAGTTTCGCCAATTAGTACATCCATAAATATGACAATAAAAAAATAATCTTTGAATAACTGATATTTTGTAGATAATACTGACAGTTAATACTCGATTTTAAACTCCTAATTTTTAGTCATAAACTTTAATCATACACTAAATCAGAATTTCAATGTGAGATGAAAGGAAAAAGAATTAAATATATTTACGAATTTTCCTTTTTTTAGTTAAGAATTTTCAAAGCAAAAAATATTACTTAAAGACTTCATTATATAATAAATCAACATACAAATTAATATAACATGTTGAAAATATTAAGTAAGATACATTCATAATATATATACATTTATTTTATTTTGTTTTCACGCAGAATATGTATTAATCTAATAATAATAAAAAAAAACAACTTATTGAATGTTAAATTCAAGTTCATATATTTCTTAATTTATAATATTTATCTTATTTACATTTATTAACAAGCGATGATATGATAAATCGTTAAAAATAAAGATTATATCGAAGTCAACCTATGTTATAGTTATTGATGCTAAGGACATTAATCACTGAGAAGAGAGAGATATTAGGTATTCTTTTTTGCAAAATAAAAAATCACAAACAATTAACGTACGAAAATTGATGATTTTAAATTAACAGTACTTTATTATTATGTTGAATAATTTTCTTATATTCATATAAAAATATCTAACTTTCTTTCTCTAGCAAAGTATCGTTTGTATCAATATTTTGCTCCATTTGATAAGCGCCATTTTTATAACAATGATTGATGTGATTTTTATAACAAGCTGCATAAGCTATAGCGTAAGGAATGTAATTCTGTTCCACCGTACCTCTAAATAGATGTGAGTACGACCCTGAAAAATGACATTACAATTTAATTATAACATTTAAATATTGCATAATAAATATATTAATTTAAAATAAAATTTTACCAATAGCATAAACAGGCACATCTTCACCACCATGAGTTTCTACATCCCTATATCTTGCGGCAAAATATCCATAATGTGGATCGTTTCGATTGGTATCATTTTGAAGTACTCGCCAGGTGTTTTGAACACTTAATTCATTTGATACTCTGTGATAGTTAAACGACGGACCATTGGCATAACTTAGAATTTCATATGCATTTGTGCTATTATCATTTAATCCCAAAATATCTGTGCCTCGTTCTGAATAACCATTGATCGTGAATGAATGAGAATGATCGGCAGTAACCACAAGTAAACTTTCTTCTAGATTTAATTCATTAACAGCAACCTTCACTGCCTCGTCAAAATCATACAATTCATCCAAAGCCAATCTAGCTTTATTTTTATGATGAGCTTTGTCAATTTTACCACCTTCTACCTAAAATTATACATTAGTGTTTATACAATAGACAAGGATTTAATTTAAATGAATTATAATATATGAATTACCAGAAGGAAGAAGCCGTTCGGATTTTGTTTCAAAAGTTGGATAGCTTGTCGAGTCATGTTTGCTAAACTAGGAACATTAGCGTTCTTTTCTGCCTGATAGTCCAAATGACTGGGTCCAAAAATGCCCATTAATTTTGTCACATTTTTCATATCGAGAGCCATCAATTCTTTCGCCTTTTTCACAAACACACCGTTTGGATTATTTTTCTTCCAATCTTTTGTTAAATTTCGTGCATCTTTTCTCAGGCAACTGCGCGGGTGTTTTTCATCGCCACACATATTTCTCATGCCACCTCCCATAATTACCTAAAATGTAAATATAAGTTAATTAATTAACAAAAATAGAATACAATTTTAACGAATAGTAATGAATAATTTCAAGTATATTGTTTACTTTGAAGTTCTTTCCCGGTTCATTTTCAATTAATTGTCTAGCAATGTCTTTCACAGTACTTCGACATTTTTTCGGTATATCAAAATCAGCTTCCCAATCTCTGTTAGTTGTGTGCGCATACAAACCAGCAGGAGTGGCGTGTGTCACTCTTGTAGTTGTAACAAACCCTGTAAATAATGTATATTTTATTGTTTCTTCCATTTTGAAATTGTAATAAACTTAGTAGAATAAAATAAGTTTTTCCTTTCTCTTACATTTTTTATGTAAAAGATACTATACACTAAAAGAAATGTTCTTATTAAATTTACAAGAAAGTATTGTAATGCTGGGATATATACGTGTTAATTTAATAAATATATTTAGACTGTTTAGGGATTTCTATAGAATTGCTATATATTTTTACTTTATGTCAGTAAAATTATCACGAAACAGTATAGTAAAATTCATGTATCAAAACATGATGAATGAGTAGGTGTCATATCTCTAATCCGACGTTAGTCAATGTTTATGTTTCAGTGGATCAGAGGTTACGCGCGTGACTTCGTAATTGTGAGGACGGCGGTTCAATTCCTATTAAATTCTAAAACTTTGTTGTGTAAATTTATTTAATTATTCTTGAATTCAATACAAATTGTTCCTTATATCAATGATATAAAAATAAAATAATTTTCACAATCAAATAAAAATAATAAAGCAATAATAAGAGTTATTAAAAAATTAAAAAAATTTAATATATTATAATAAATATTATTTATTTTTAATATATTTTAATATATTTATAAATTACAATACCGTAGATTAAAACTATTAACACTTCAAGTATATCCCAGTGGTCCAATATAGTATTGCAAACTATAAACACCATAATATAAAATATTCAACGAAAATTTCTTTGTGTGTATATATTTTCGATACATATGTGAGAAAAATGCAATTTTCTGTGGAATTTCTATTTTACCTGTATCCCTTCCGGATTTTTGGGCCCAAGTAGCAATACTCGTTACTGTGCTTCTTTCTAAAGTTTTTTTCTTACATGCATCATTCTCAGCTCTAGCATCTAATCCAAGCATGCCATTTCTACTTTTCACTCCAGTAAATAATGCAGTTGCTCCGGCTGCAGAATCGGTTACTTGTTTGTTAGCACTGTATGTCTATGAAAGGAAATACATGTTTAAACAAAATAAAAATAGAAAAACCAATACTAATATTAAAAAAAAAAAAAAAAAAAAAAAAAAAAACAATTTATTAATGTTAAATAAAACGTACTTTTGAAAATGCCGAATAGGGAAACTTTTCGAAACTCAATTTGTAACCTTCGGTAGAAATTTCGCTAAGTTCCTGTCCTTTGTAAATTCTGCCAGCTGTGATGGTAGCGATTCCCATTCCGTCACCCACAAAAACTACCACATTTTTTGCCTTATTTTTTGTGATATCTTCATTGATTATCCCATGAAGATGTTTCAAAGCATTGGTTTCCCAAAATGCGGCATCTGTTTAAATATATAAGTAAAGCAAGTCAGAATTAATACAAAAATATACAATTAATCAAATCTATTTAATCTTTATTTATAACAATTTATTTAATATGATTATCAAAGGATTATTAAATTCTGGAATCTAAAAAAGGAATTTATCAATTTTAATTATGATCATTTTTTGTATTTTTCATATTTTTAAAGAAAAAAGTTGCATCAGATTGAATAAAGTTTATTAATGTAAATTGTTTACCTTCTACAACGTCATTATACGATTTTCCAGATGATAATTTTATCGTGTATATGATAATACACAATATGAGATTCATAACTTGCATCGTGTTCTTCTGACTTGTAATTTCGTGGTTCTGTTATTAACAAATAAGAATAAATTTATATAAATATTAAATTATACCAATTATAATAAAAAATGATGAGTAACAAAATAATTATTTGATTAAAGTAATGTTATTAATTAATGACATTTAGTAACTTAAGTACTTTTTGTTAAGGAAACATAACAACGTAAATTGATTAGCTAAAAAGAGAAACAACAAATTTAACTGAAGAATTCCCTTAACTCTTTATATTGAAATATTGTTGAAAATAGTCATACTATAATGTACATTGATAATAAATACTTATATTCTATTATGTACATTAATATCAAATATATTCGAAATAAATGACATCGAGTTGATTAGTTTTTCATAAATTTTAGATGGTTTAACTTCTAATCGAACATCTTTAGTCTAACTGTATTAATATAGTAATTATCAATGCTATCGAAAAAGCTATTTTAAAGATCTTATACAGTTATGTGTAATACTTTATCTACTCAAACGTCTGAAACACGCTGCAAAAATCAGACAACTTTAAATATCATTTCTTTCTGATTTAACATTGAAATCAACAAATAGAGTAAAATTTTTGCAGAAATATTTAAAATATTTAATTAATAATTAAACTTGTTTAAAAATAATGTATCATTAAATGTCTTTGTTAATTTTGTAGAGGTGAATGAAGTCTCTCCTCTTATAATTTTTGTGTGTTAATTTTTTGGTATCCCAAATAATAATCAATACAAAAGCTGTCAAATAATAGTTCAATAGTGATATGTAAATTCAAGTTTTGTGATATAAATTTGAAATTAAACAAATTATATAATCACAAAATATTGAGTTTAAAACAAATATATAACCACAACAAAAGAATAGTTCTGATGAGGAAATAAAAATTATTTCGAAACGTCAATTGATGCAATTATTATTTGGGATACCAAAAAATTAAATGTCTTTCTTAAATTAAAAAAAATTATTTAATTTTTTTTATTTTTATATTTATTTAATTTATTTATAATATAAAATTTAAAAAAAGACAATTTGTTCGATTTGATTCTGTGGCCTTTTTAGTGGCCTACTTAGAATGTTTTTTCAATACTATTTAGAATAATTTCTAAAACAGTGCATCCAAGGAAAAAAAATATATAAAAACTTGTAAGATAAAAATGAAAAATGTTATTAAAGTAAGCAACTCTAAAGAAATGATATCGATAAAAAATTATCACGTGACTCATTTCATGCAATCAAAGATGAAAAAAAATTATGCACGTGACACGATGAAATCTCATTTTAACATTGCTTTATTCAGTTTAGTAAATAAAGTGTTACAAATCATCTTAAAAAATAATAATTATGTAAACATAATAAAAAATGTGAATATTATTTGTTCAACTATTACTTTACAGAAATGAAATTTTTTTAATTTCGGATTTTATAAGGTTTGTAAATCTTTTGGTATAAAAAATAAGTAAATCATTTCATGATTTCATGCATCAAGCGATATAATAATGCTCATCATATTCTTTTGTACATTTTTTGTACATACATTGTACATACATTTTATACATTTTTAATAGATTTTTTAAGCAAATCTAAGTTTAATTAAAACGTTAAAAAAATTTAATAACTTTTGTTTTGTAATGTGACATTCTAAGAAGCTTAGGAATAGTTTACAACGAATATAATTATATATTATATTGATCATTTAGTATAATTTCACATGCATATACATTTCTGATACTTTCTACAAATAAATAAAAAATCATATTATTTAACTGTAGGAGCCTCAGCTATCCAACATTGGACTTTTCACGATGACCACTCTGAACAATTTTAAGACTGAGTCACAAAACGACGTTTAGATAAGTACCACTGACCAGTTTAGTTTCAAACAATTTTTCATCATAACAAATAAAAGAGTTGTTTTTGTGCATTTCTGGAAATATTTTTATATATTCTAGAAATATCTTAAAAATTGAGATTGTTTAATTTTAAACCTACGCAGTTCTTTGGAAGCTTAGTGTAACCTTATATATGACTGTTTGAAAAAATATTTGAATTTTAGTACCAAAATAAAAAAGACATCAATTTTCGTACTTAATAGTTTATATAATTAGTATATCATAAAAAAATATGTGTTCTTAAATGTAAGATTGGATTTCGATCGAATAAGTAAACATTTTGAATAAGTAAACTTTTTGACTCCACATTTACTACATTTTTTTCAAATTTACGTATAAAACATATCTGTGGTTTCCGGTAATAACCAAGTAAGTGTGTATATTACTTACCAGTTTATTACCGGAAGCCACAGATATAAACTATTAATGAAAATATATATGAAATATATTTTTATGTATATTTCTTTATATATTTGAAACATATATTTATACAATATAATATATATATATATATTGTATAAATATATGTTTCAAATGTGTGTATTATACAATTTTTTGTCGTTTTATAAATTTGGAGTTACACTGAAAAAACAAACTATGAGATGGAGTTGAATCAATCCCTCCATGGAGTTGTATATATCTAATTCCGTCATGGAGTTGAGTCAACTCCCTGAAGGTGATTCTTCAGTTCCATGAGAGCAAATAGGATGGAGCTAATGGTTACTTCATTAGTGGAAGAGAGAAACAATGAATTCGACTGAAGAATCTCCTGAAGAGAGTAATTTAAATGATATTCACTTAATATAAATACTGATTCAGATGATTCAACTAAAAACACGTTTTTATTATTTATGGAGTTGAATTTGGTGACTAAATTTTTTTCAGTGTACAAATATATTCGATATATACTTTTGAAATATATTTTTGTCCGTGAGGGGATACTTAATATACTTACTTTTTTCTAATTTACTTGATTTTACATTAATTTTTCGCGAGTTTTTCATCAAAATATTAGTTAAAGCAGTTAATTTATAATAAATACTTACACTTTGTATACTAAATATTACGTCAAATGCAGCAAAACACTGTTTCCGATGAAGAAACCCGTTTACCAAAAGGTTTACTAAAACTGGTTAAGAAAACTTGTGATGATACATTATAACTTGAAGAGATATCCTTCTAAGCAAAGGTACACACTAGTCAATGAGGAATTGTCAACTGATTGCTTATGACCGAGCAGGTCAGAATAAGACCCTATCGCAGACAAGTGAAATTGAAATTCTTCGGATTCTGATAAACATTAATAGATAATATTTGTATATTTATATTTTATGAAGATTTTCGATCAGATTCGTCAGATAAAAGATTCTATTTAAATTTTAATCACATCGAGTGCATGTTATCACATCACTAACTTTATCACGCTGATGAATATTTCGACCAATATTATTTATATCTTTTCTTATATTAATATTATGTTAATAATTAAAGTATTGAAAATTGAATAAAATGTCGTATTTTTTGTTTGAATAGTAATGTGATTGTGGTATGAAAATGTGTTCAACTAGTAATCTCAGTAGCAACTGATAAAGTCAGATAGTGAGGGCTTTTATATTATAAATGAATCCCATGGTAAAATGAAATGTAATTAAACGTTTATAATTATTATTCGAATTAATATCTGTTAGTCATGTCTTATAACTTGTGTACATTATCTTTATCTTTTTATTATATTAGTGTTGTAATTATCATAAAAATGATATTACGAGATTGCATGTGAAAGATATGAAAACAAAAGGTACAAAGAGTACCTTTTCAAATATTACAATTTGTTCGGAGATATATGCATTGTGTTTTTTAAGGGGATTTTCTTAGACATCTTTTTCCTTCAAGTACATTTTAATGAAAAACATTTATATAAAAAAGCATTAAAGTTAAGTTTTTAAATTACTGATTAAGATTTACTTTTATTGTAAAACGTAGATATTACATTATTTCAAGCAACAATATTTTCATAGTTTCGTTTATTTATAGAATATACAAACACCGATATGAATATTTGTTTAAAATATCAATTTTGGTTCGTAGAATAGTTATCATTAAATACGTGTGAAATCATACGAATTTCATTTGATCAGTCAACATGTAAATGTTTAGTTTACATTTACTTTAATACATTCTTACTTATATAAATATATCCATCAATTAAGTGATTATGTTTAATATTATTTGATGTTTGTTTAATTTAATTATAGTTTTGAATGAAAAGTGTTCTAGAGTTGAAAATTTATTTATGCAACTGAAATTTATTTATTTTAATACAAGAAAACCAAATTGACTCTCGTTGATATAATTTAAACTTATGATATTAAACTGATAAAAACAGTACTTTTCAATAAGTGAAAACTTTAAATAAAAATTGTAACTAATTTTGGTTACCACAGGGTCTAATTTTATTATATATGAGACTATAAGCACCATGAAAAAGAATAAGTTTTTTTAAAAATATGTAAAGTGTTATAAAATATAAATTAATTTACCTATGAGTTGAAAGGGAAAAAGGGCACGGAAATTAACTCAATTGTTCGTCAATTTTACGGAGAAAGTAATCTTAAATGTATGACACCAAACTGGACAGTGTAAGCTTTTGCAAAAATTGTATATAAATATACTTTGCTGCAGCATCTGCCATACTGTGGCCGATAGGGGAAGGTGGTCTACCTTGGGACAGGAAGGTGTCCTAAGAAAGACAAAGGCAAATGATTTTGTTATTTAGTCGCATAAGAAAGATAAGAACATTATATTTTTGGTTAAAATAAGTATACGTCTTGAATTAAGATTTTTATATGACATTATATTATATTCATCATAAAAGTAACTACTACCCCATATAAACATTTTTAATAATTCCTAATAAAATGTATTTATTTATGCAGCAAATTTAGTAATTAATATCAATATCAACTGTTTCAATTTTTTAAAAAATAATTTCGTACTTTTTTGTTTTCTGGACTTTCAGTATATCATACTGAAAGTCCAGAAAGTCCAGAAATATTAACAATTAATTATTTTTTTTCATATAATTAAATAACAATTAATTAATTGAGTTAATTTTGATTTAATAATATTTTTATTACTTTGATTTTAATCAAATCAACATCATTCTGTTTATTTATATAGGTCCTTACTTTTTTCTTGTTTAATAAGTTAATGCTAGTATTGAGTCAAAAATTTGCTTGTTAATCAGATAACTGAGAAACAATTTTAATATACTTTAAGTTAAAGATAAGTGTTATCATTTCTATCTCAATTTATTGTTATCAATTGTAGAATATAAGTTGCTTAATCTTACAAATCTCTATTAGAATTTTAAATATTATTATATACACGTTATTTGTTATTAACCATTCATTGCAAATGTATTCATATATTTAATACATAATTTTCGGTGCATCAATTGATGTTGTACTAAGAATCAAAGACAGTACATCTGTCAAAAATGCAAAGACATCAATTTTTGATGCACTTGATATTATAGTTGCTAATATACTTTTATAATTGATTGATTCACGGCGCTTACAAAAATTTACATATAAGAATTTTCGATTAAAATAGTACATTGTGCAACAAGTGCGGAAAGTTGACAAATGCAGACGAGTGGGAAGTTAGCTGCAAGAGCGAAGCGAGTGCAGATATTCACACGAGTTGCATTTGTCAATTACCGCACGAGTTGCACATACTATTTTGTATAACAAGTGCATGAAAAGTATACTCTCTCTCTCGCTCTCTCTAAAAACGTCGTTGTCGAACATTCCGGCCTATATTTAAAACATTCTTTTAAAAAACTGTTTAACAACACTTAATTTAACAAATACTTGTCAAAATGACATTTCGAAGCTAACTGTAGCCTTAGTTGCCACTTTTTTATATCATGTTGTGGCTGCATTGTTAGACAGCGCCACATTCAGTGTACTGTGACTAACATCACAATACTCTGCTCGTGCGGAAAATACTTTACTGTACAAGACATCGTACAGTAAAGTACTTTACCGCACGGCGCTCATACGCAAAGCAACCGTACTGCATTTGAATACTTTCCGCACTAAAAATACGTACGTTTTGGGCTACTTTTCATGCACGCGTTATAAAAAATAACTACTTTCCGTACAAGTGCGGAAAATGACCACTTTCCGTACTGCACAAGTGCTGAAAAAAATATTTAAATATTTACACGATTTCGTGTAAAAATACAAATTAATGTCTAGAAAGTGTTAATTGTACACCGATTGGTGTACCAACAGCCAATCATAATTATACTTTAGATATATTTACACCTTTCGGTGTAAAAAATTTTTACACTTTTACACTGGCAGGAGATTTTTTTTACTGTGTATAAAAATTTATATTTAAAATTGAAAACTTACTGAACTTTCAGTAATATAGGGACGGATGCAAAATTTCGCGAAAAATTACTGAAATTTTAATGAAATATTATTGAATATTTATGAAAAATTTGTAAAAACGCAATAATTTTTACTGAAAAGTTCAGTAATTTTTCCCGAAATTTTGCATCTGTCCCTGTATTACTGAAAGATCAGTAAATTTTCAATTTTTAACAATAATTTTTATATTAATTCTGCTCTGCGTGTAAATAACTGGCTAATTAATTTTTACACGAAATCGTATAAGTATTTCAATATTCGTTTACTGTGTATTTTAAGTTAGTAATTTTGTGCAAACCTTTTTCTTTTCGTGTAACAAATTACATAAATTAGTACAAATATGAAAAAAATTCAACCAATATTAATTTGAGATGTATATTTTTGCACAATTTTTCTGAAAGTATTTACTAATTGCTAGTATGTTACAGCTTATATGTACATTATTACTTGTATAGCCCTACGAATTTTGTATCGGATTATAACGAAAATTTAGGAGGGCAATCCTGTTTCAATGTAGATAACTTTCCCTACATGCCGTAGATGAGAAGGATAATAAAGAGGTGTTGAACCATATGCTCGTTGTGCAACTCCCTTCAATATACGAATTTAGGGTCTCTTGCATAATAATTTACAGTTCAGTCATCAGTTACGGGTTTTAACCAATTACAACGATATCAAACTCCCACCCTTACGAAACGATTGGGTAAACATTAATATGAGTAGACATAGTATTTGGATTAATTTTTTTACCACAATTTTATTATTTATCATAATATTTTGCAATTTATTGCCTTATTCTAATAATGTGAATGTTTACATTTTAATTATCTTTCTGTACATTTTGCAAATGAGTGAAGAAAAGATATTGTGAAATAATTTTAGATATATATTTAATGACCTAACGCTACAGAGAACTTATTCTTTTCATTGAAAAAAGAGAATAATGGAAAACTTTATGAATGATTTCACAGTTTGTGAATTGGACGTCATTTTGGATATGTTTCTTCATGTTTCGGTAAACCGGAATCATGCTGGAGTGAATATCGCATTGAATAACATCAAGCTTGACCGGCGTGGCTTTTTCAGAAAATTGTTCGACCAATTTTTAAACTCAAATCACCGAGGCACATAAGGCAGCAACTCCAAAAGCAGCATGACGTACGTTCCAGGTGTTAATAATCCTCTCTTAATTGTCCCTCGTCATGGACAATTCTTATTAAATGTCGCTAAGTATTTGTTTGTATACAGATTCAGTTACTCGGCGGGAGATATTTTAACACCTTTACTGATTTCGAAGTGAAAGTGACAAGGATTTTTCTACACCAACTAATCTTTTGTACGTTCACGCCCGCGCTGTATTGTAATCTTGTGCTTTTAAATATATTACATCGCTAAACATTTATTGGTTGCTGCACTTTAATTGACATGATACTTCTTATCTCAGAATATAACGAATATAAAGAATTCCAAATACAAAAGATTTATTAAAAAAAGTACACAATTATTTCTAACATTTCTGGCAACTGATTAATAATAAAATGCAATATCAATAAAAAAAGTTATTTTTCAAAGTAGTCAGACAATTCTATTCTTATTTAAAATATGTTTAATTAAATTTTAATTAATTAATTTAAACCTTGCACCTACGCTTGCTTCTACATGTCAAAATCTACAAAATTTTGCCATAAAATATTTTTCATTTTTCTTGCAATAACAATTGTATTTATTTATAAAAATTTAAAAAAATCTTGCAAGAATATATGTTGAGTTGTATTCTACCTATTAGTCTCGTTGGAAAAAATATTTGTTTTCTTGAATCAAATTAATTAAAAAAAAAACGGAAATTTTGAATGTTGCGTAAACGCATCAACGGCGCCAAATGGCTTAAGCTTGGTGGTTAAGCTTGGCAATATCCTTAAAACAATTAGTACACTCAAAAATGAAAATAGTAAAATTTTAATTGAAAATAATCGTATGAATTTCAATATTCATGAATTAAATTAGCAACATCATATTATATAAAAATGTTGTTATTAACATTTTTAAGCAACATTATTTAATTATTATATTTGTATTTCAAATTTACTTAGGTGAAGATGCAGGAAGAATGATCCACCAAAAATGAGCTAAACAGAAATAAATAATAATAAATAAAATCTTGTTAGTTTTGTTAAATTTTTCATAAAAAAATGTGTATGATGTTCCTATTCTGCAACTTGACATTTAACCAAGTGTGTGTCTTTCATTTTTAAAATTACTTTTTTACAATTATTCTATAAGTAACTGCACAAAGCAATCCTTATTTTAATATCCATTTAGTGTATGATACAATATAAAACAATCATACTAAGGATAATAATAATAATAAACATAGTAGTAATGTGTCCTTGTTTTATTCATACAAAAGTTACCAAGTCTTTATATCTTTTAACGAATAGGTCGTTTGATATAGCGTGACTGGTATAGAAGTGGATGAGCTCGAATTTAATGGACAGAGAACAGATTTTGTAGATACATCAGAAAACTCGCCACATATCATCGCCGAAGATCAGGGTGCAGTCACGTCGCTTTTTCTCTATCTCTGTGCCACCCCTTTAGGTGCCATCGTTGACACGATACGTGAAATTATCTTTATCGTTTGCATGCCAATATAACTGAAAAGTTTAATGGTCCAGAGCTGCCTGTCTTTCGTTAAGGTGTTGATGATCTCTCTTTTTCTTGTTCAGCCTTTCTTTCTCACTCTTTTTTTGCATACTAGAATGGATGGAATCGAGATCAAAAGAAAGAAGATGATATCCTTGATTAGCAGACTCTCCATTTATTCATCGTGGTTACAAAAGATTGATTCAACTAGACGATGAGCTTCAAAGATTGCTACTGATAAATTTAAACGCGAAGGAGCATCGATTTATTAATACGTTAATATGTCAAGTGTTTTATCCCGTATAACAAGTATTCATATTATATTGTTTAATTCAGGTAATTAATAAATCAACTGAGTTAAGTCAAGCTTATTTAATTAATAAAAGTACTGTTCCTTTATTAATTAAACTATACTTTAATTGAGAATAATTTATTTTATTTTATTGTAATATTATATTATAATTTTATATATTAGTATACATTTTTGCTTCGTCTGAAAATGAAAATTGCGATAACAAAGGGATGTGCATAAACGGTAGCATTTGAATTAGAGTTTGTCAATGATACGAAGTTTAAAATCTCCTCATCATTATTATTATATTCCCGCCTACAATTATCTATGCTTCAACGCCTTCGATCATTTTGGTCATGAGGGTTCGGGAATCATACAGATTTTCTTCAGTCATTCTAGTTAAGCTATTTCGTGTAGTTATTCATCTCGAAACGAAATACTGCGAAATATTCTCGGGTCAGCGAAGCAATAAAAGGGTGGTGAGGCGTTCAGTGATTTCACGTTCGCATTTCTCACCTCGCTATTCGAGCTTTGTCATGCTATGAGATTCGTCTTCTCGTTGCCACGTGATGCCTTTGCTTTTGACACGATTGGCGCAAGGGATGATATAATAGAAGCTTCGATGTGCAGAAAATGTTCAAACCTTAGCACGACCTTATAAAAGCTGCTTATACAATACCTCTAGGCATCTGTGTATCGGCTTTGTTAATTACAACGTTATTTGGGGGATTTTTTTAATAATAGCTGATTATAAAAGTATGTCGGATGATTGAAACACATTTGAAATGTTTTTCAATAAATAACTTTCATTGTTACGTTATTTATATAAAAATGATCAAAACAAAAATGTAATGAAACATTAAACAATTTAAAATAAAACAAAATTAGATATGGCTAGTTGCCTGATTTTAATAATTACAAAACAAAATATAGTACGTATATAATGAGACCGCATGAATATAAGATGGATTATGCGCGAGGTCTTTTTTACTCAATCAAGTGTTCTTGAAATGTAAGGTGGTACAAATATTCTTTCAACGCTACCGTTTGAACTGCTGTCGACTTTTCTCATTATATTTTTCTTTGCTTTTCTTTTTTTCTTTTGGAAACAGACAGGTGAAATCGTTGAAAATTCACACAAAATTGCAGTTGCTCTTGCCAGAGTGAGCAATAACTACTATATTTTACTGTAGGTTTTCAATTTTAATATACAAGGACATCGTTAAAATATACCATTCGCTACGTAGAGATTCAAGAGTTCTCGAACATTTTATAACATTCTAATTATTTTAGAAAATGTATAATGGGTAATAATCACAAAGTAATCACTATATTTGTATGAAAATAAAACAAAATGTTAGTTTTATCAAAAATATCATTATCCATATTTAATTAAAGAAACTGAATAAAAAAACCGAAAGTACTATTTCAATTATTTTATAAATTATTCGCAGTCAAAATATCGTAATTAATATTTTTTTCTCGCATCAAGTGACAATAAAGTGTTTTAATTAACGAGCAATTCGTATGAGTGTCCTGTATAAGATAAGGCAAATGAGATTTGTTCGTTGACGCAATGGTTAAAAATCATCAAAGACTATGGGGACATACGTGCGGCGGAAATTCATCTTTATTTCGTATAGCGCGGTTCATTGAGAAATAGAAGAACACCTTTCCTTAAGGGTGACGAGACATTTTGAAATCTGTTTAATCTTGGTTCACGGGGCGTAAGTGAAAGCTATCTCCGTCAATGTAAAATCAAACAAAGCGACAAACAAACTGAAGTCAAAGTTGTTTCATCGGACAAAAAAGGGGGCAGCCTTTTACTTTGATGTATGTACTCGACACTGTCGTATCACACTTCTCGTGTTTATGAGCCCTATCTTTCTTACTCTCTTCTGATCGTACTGAATGTATAGCTCAGTTTCTCTCTTTTCTTTTTTTCTTTTTTTGAGTACTTGCGTTGGATAATTAACCATGTACCCTTTCTACAAACCATCCACACCGTAAAACCGGAAATCGACGAAGTGGTATAGCAATGACGAAGGGTCCAAGTATGTGCTTATATTCTATCGGTTTTAAAGGAGTATGTGTGGGACTATTTTTCAAACTTTGTTCGTGTCTTTCAGATATTATATTTCCGCGTCCTCTATGGCTAAATATTTACTAAGTGATTTTAAAATAATATTTATTAAGTGATACTAAAATTCATCATGCTAAAAGAGGTATTTTTTATGAATATAATAACAAAAAAGTTACTTAGTGATTAAATGTTTAAGTAAAATAATGAATTTTAAAAAATGATTAATTAATTATAACAATTTTGATACTATTATTCTAATTATACACCCAGAGAAAAGAGTCATGAAAATGAGTAAATTTTAATATAAACATAGTAAATTACAACGAAAACATAGTAAAATTTAACGAATACTTAGTAAATTTCAATTTAAAACATAGTAAAATTTATATTCTTTTGCAAAAATTCCCAAATTACTATAAAACATAGTACATTTTTATGACACTTTTCTCTGACTGTAGTAAGATTATAAATATACAACAGTAATTATAATATCATTACAAATATATAAAAAACCATTTTTCGAGATTAAAATTCTTAAGAATTATTTTCATTTAAGTATATAATATTTTTGTTTGTTGAGGTGTATTTAAATATATCATATTGCAAAAAATTCATTTTTCATGAAATATTTTAAAACGTATTTATTATAATTGTCATTTTTATAGCTATAAACTTAATTACCTATTTCTATTGAATTGGTCTTGATGAAATTTGTTCTTTTACTCTATGGGATACAATCATGAATTTAGAAAATCCATAAATATAGAAGTAACAAAGACGAAACATTCCTAATTTTCATTGACCCATTTGATCTTAACTTTTCGCAGAGAGTATATACAGCTTGTAACCCTTTTTGCAAAACATTCCGACGCGTTTTCATGTAATCCTCGCAGCGAAATCTTCTCAAAAATTCATTCATTCTTTACAGAGCGTAGAACGTATCACGAATGAGACACCGTGGGATGCAAACTAAACGAACCATGTTAAATAGATAATCGTAATCTATTAGGTTATTATGGGAATTAGTGAAATGAAGCGTGAGTTCAATTTATTGGTCATAATCTTTGCTACCGTTTTCTCTATTGTCGGCTAGTTCTTGTTGATGTTGTTGCAGTTATTGTTGCATGCTACGGGCGGGATTTAAATCTTGTCGCTATGTAAAGGGTCCTTAGGAAAGACGTCGGTTCCTTTTACTGTCAAGATTCTCGACACGATGATTGGGTGAAAGATTCTCGGCCGCACTATATCTAAGACCTACTGAGACTACACCATTGATATAAAAAGAAAAAAAATACCTGCTTGCTTTAATCGAGACATGTTATATACCTGTTGTCGACATCGATCCGGAAGTTGACAAAGCAATGCTTACTCCTTTTTCTTTATCTAATTTTTTGTAATTATTTCAATTTACAGTTAAGATTTTCGAATTGGCACTTAAATATGTTAGTTCTTATTTTATTACATTTATTATGTAAATATTGAATACAATGTGGAAGGATGTACATTATTATGAATAGTAAACATTAGAAAATAGTATATTTTTGATACTAGGGCCATGTGACAAATGATGTTCTTAGGTACGAATGCTAACTCATGACTGCGTCACTCGCACCGAAAAGACTTTGCCGTACGATATAAAGTTGACACGAGTGCTAAAAAATCTTTTTTTTAGTATAGTAGTTTTCTCGAAAGAAACGTTCAATCATTTTATTATGGGTCGCGCGAGCGACCCGCTGAGCCAAGGTTTTATTTATTTTACACATTAGATTAGGTTATTCCTCAACTGACAACCGACACAGACAGCGCGACTCTATTTTCTGGAAACCAAAAACACACCTTAAAGCTGTCTCTGTCTAACCTATTAGTATCTAATGAAAATCGTGAGACAGAAATAGCCGCGAGACGCCGTACGACTGTTGAGGCATAGTCTCACGCATGAAGTTAGCTTCAACACAGACGTGAAATAATTATGAAATTATTAAATCAAATAAAGCGTGAAATTTGATTTTATTTACATTTTTTATTTAATAGAATAGATAGATAGATATATTTATGTATTTAAATATATAGAAATTAATTAAACATTTAAGTTACTATAATAAAATATAAAAAACCTTACAAATATTAAAAATCCGAGTCAAGGTTATTATGTCCAAAATTTTTAACGAATTTATTTCACATAAAAAAGTTGTGAAATCAATGAATTTGATCCAAGTGTTCATCATGTTACTTTAAATATAACCCCAAGAAATAAATATTAAGGTTTATATAAAAAGCAAAACTTTCAACAAATCAAAACTTTCAAGCAAAAATTAACATTCGTAATATAAGTGTCGCCACAGAATTAAGAAAATTAAAAAAATCTAAATTCGAAATTACTTGGCGAGCCGCCTTATTTAAAACACTCTTTGAATTCAACTATTTATTGTAAAACACTCTTTCGATTTAACTATTTATTATTTATTGTATATATTCACTGTACAAACTATCCGTCTTAAATAAGACGAATTTTGTCCGAATTTTGAGACATTTTTTATGTTTATGAGTTGACATTAGTATCTGTCTTATATGATGCTGCAGTACGGAACGTTATAGGCACAAAAAAAATTTTTTTTTTAATATTCTTCCGGGATAGATTTTTTAGCGAGCTGTATAGTGCACTCAATTTTATTAAAAATTTTCACCTTGGAGATGATCGCCAGGTGCATAAACTATATTTTTCGGAGTATTCGAATATAAGGACCTGGTGCAGCGGCTCCAGGGACAACTCGCATCGACCTGAAAGTATGCTTCCGGGATAGATTTTTCGTCAAGGAATCTAGTGCACTTGCTTACATTAAGAAATTTAACCTCGAAGATGATCTCCAGGTGCATAAACAATATTTTTTATAGCATTCGAATATAAAGACTTGGTGCAGCGGCTCCAGAGACATCTCGCATCGACCTGAAAGTATGCTTTTTCGTCAAGGAATCTAGTGCACTTGGTTCACTAGATCAATCCGCAATTCACCGAAGAAGAAGTTCTCAAAGGTTATTCTATAGCTTCAGTTCGTATACATGTTGAACGAGCGATACAGCGTGTATTATTATGGAAGATCTTAGATCATATAAATATAGAGTGTCTTGATCATATAGATAAGATTATGTATATGGCTTGCGTTCTTGCGAACAACAAAAAACCTTTAATTAATGAAAACTGCTGGAAAACATTTTCATAAAAGAAACATTATTTTTACATTTAAATAGTTGTCACACGTAACATGCTTTAATAGTGTATATAAATACTTTATATCAATACTCTCATTTCTTAAGGGGACCTCCCAGTGAAAAATGATGAAAAATTACGAAAAAATGAAAAAAATTTTATTGCCTATTTTAATACTTCGAAGTATCCTCTTTCATATGGAAAACTTGTTGTTTGTAAATTATGTTATAAACATTGAGTTCTGAAGGTTTTTGGCGGAGTTGGCACTCAGCTTCGCCTCGTGCAACTTACTCGGTCCGGAAAGGGACTACTTTCCTGCCACGTAACGTACAATATTTTTTGTAACGCGGACGGGAAAACGCTGCTTTCCGGACGCAAACCAGTCGGGGAAGCGGTCACTTTAGCGACTGTTTTGCATCTGGAAAGTAGCTGTTTTAGTAGCGACCGAGTTACAAAAAATATGTTGCACATCTTCAAAACGAAAAATTTCTTTTCAGTCGTGCGCAGCGGAGAAAGTTGGAACTCGATGTACTCTAGTACCGAAAGCGCTTTCGGTACTAGTCGCTGTTAGTTCCAAGACTGAAAAACGTCGTATCGGCCTCCGGCGCAGTGGCGCCCTCGGACGTAATATACTATGTTGCCTTTTTCTGAAGGAAATAAAGACATTATTTTACAGCCTTCTTTAAAGTACTTTTGCAGTTGAACATCAGGAGGACGATTCCATAACATAGGAGAATCGGTTTTAGATCAAGTATTCTTCTTATTTACGAAAATGCAAATTGCTGCCGCGTGTTTGCATCTACCTTTACCTCCTTTACAATTATACGTTTTGGAAACCTCTCTGTTCTTATCAAGCTGAATAAAGGTATTTATTTTTTATGATAAATTGTTTTTATTGAATTTACAATTAACAATTCATTGAAAATTTTTTATATTACATTTAAATTATTAGTCAAAAAACTCAAATTAACACTTCTTAATTAACAATCTTATTATAATTAAACTGCAAAATTTTCACTACTGTTTCTGCCATTTATTTATTACACATTTTGTTATTATCATACCTCAACAATTGGTGTGTAGAAATTTTCTTTTTTCCTCAAACTTACAGAACTCGGAGTTTCTCTTAAAACCTTGCCCTTTAATTTAATTATACCATTAAATCTTTCTTCCTCCACATATTCAACATGCATACTACGCACTAATTTTTCACCTTTTGAAATGCTTTTTTTTCTAAGCATATGCAATTTTACTGGCTGAAAGCCACACATCATGTCTCTGATAAAGTTATTATCAGAGACATTTTTTTAAATCACTTTATTGCAAAAAACGAACAAAAATCACTTTGTAAACATTTATTAAATCGTTTTATTTACATTGCTTCAAATGCTACTACAGCAATGTGTATACAAATTTTTACGGATTGATCCGCAAGGTGTCGCGCGCGGCGTATTTCTCAGATGTTTCAATAGCGTATAATAGATGGGGGGGGGGGATTATATTCGTATCCATTTAATAAATTCTAAAGAACCTGTAATTTTTCAATTGAAATGAATTTGTCTTAATCAACTTGTCTTAAAATTGTGTAAAATATGCAGAAAGAATTTCGCAATATTTCCAAATTTTAATACAATTAGAGTTCAACTCGAATTGCTCAACATAAAGTAATACTTATGCTTAATTTTTTATTTTGTTACAAACTGTTATAATACTGCAATACATTTTTATGTATACTGTTACATGAAGTATACTTTAGGCATACAATAATATGTTTGCTTTGTTATTTTCTCACAAAAGTTTAGCATAATCCGAATTTCATGAATCAAGTAAAAGTCACTCAAAATGCATCCGAAGCATTGCAATAAATAACTGATTTTTTGAATATTTTTGATACATTATTTTTTATAATGTGACGAAATTTTATTACTCGAACTCTCGATTAATAAAAATATGCATACAAAATTTAAATTAGTAGCAAGTTTTGCAACAAAAGTTAGAAATATTTGTAATGCATTTAATATTTCATTTTAAAGGCTATTATCTTCAAACATTTTTTTATTCATGATTTGCATGAAACGCGGTTTGCATATTCAAGAATATGCATACAAATTTTTAGCCCAATACAAGTTTCGCAACAAAACTTATAACTAATCAAAGTATTTTAAATGTGTTGATTTGAAAACACCTACGATTTGCGTTCATTTTTTTCAAGGTTATTAATAATTTGCATAAAACGCGGTTCAGACTGGTGAAGGTATGCACATTCAAGAATATGCATACAAATTTTCAGTCCAATGCAAGTTTTGCAACAAAAGATAGACTTAAAAAGAAAATTTTAAATGTCTTTATTTGAAAACAGTGAAATATTTTTTAATTAATTTTTTTTCACCAAAATTAATAAAAAGTAATAAGAAATTGAATACATTAATGACGTTTATGATTAAAATACTTTTAAGTTTTAGTTTTTATTCTTTTTTTTACATTTTTTCACGTTTTCTTACAAACATAACTTCAACCTGTCACTTCATTCAAAGGTCTTTAGATTCGAATGCTACGAAAAATATAGCTTATGCACCTGCAGATCATCTTCGAGGTTAAATTTCGCAATTTAGCCAAGCGCACTAGATTCCTTGACGAAAAATCTATCCCGGAAGCATACTTTCAGATCGATGCGAGTAGTCCTTGGAGCCCTGCACCAGGTCTTTTTATTCGAATATTACGAAAAATATAGTCTATGCACCTAGAGACCATCTTCGAGGTGAAATTTCTTAATTTAACCAAGTGCACTAGATTCCTCGACGAACAATTTATCCTTGAAGCATACTTTCAGGTCGATGCGAGTAGTCTTTGGAGCCGCTGCACCAGGTCTTTATATTCGAATGCTCCAAAAAATATAGTTTATGCACCTGGAGATCATGTCCGAGGTGAAATTTGTTAATAAAATTGTGTGCACTATATTGCTCGTTGAAAAATTTATCCCGGAAGCATACTTTCAGGTCGATGCGAGTAGTCCCTGGAGCCGCTGCACCAGGTCTTTATATTCGAATGCTCCAAAAAATATAGTTTATGCACCTGGAGATCATCTTCGAGGTGAAATTTTGTAATAAAATCCTGAGCACTATATTGCTAGATGAAAAATCTATTCCGGAAGCATACTTTCAGGTAGATACGAGTTGTCCCTGGAGCCGCTGCACTAGGTCTTTATATTCGAATGCTCCAAAAAATATAGTTTGTGCACCTGGAGATCATCTCCGAGGTGAAATTTTTAATAAAATTATGTGCACTATATTGCTCGTAGAAAAATCTATCCCGGAAGAATATTAAAAAAAATTTTTGTTTCGTGCCTGGAACGTTCCGTACTTCAGCATCATCTGTCTTATGTAAGATAATTTACTGTCTAATTAATGAAAAGCGTCTTAAAACAAGACTTAAAATGTAAAGCACGTCTTATTTGGAATAATAATGTTTCATTGATATAAGATTCAAGCTTAAACAAGACATGAACTTCAATTACCATTTAATTAGACTAATGTTATTTCCTGACGTCTTAAAGGATGACTTAAAAGGTAATGCTCGTCTTATTCAAGACAATAATTAATATATTGATTCAAAAATGTATCTTAAACAAGACGTGAACGTGAATATCCGGTTTTTAAGATTAATGCTTCATAGTTTATATTCGCAACTTCTAACTGGATTATAAACAGATAGCCAATTGAAAATTAAATAAAGAAATAAAATAAAAAGATGTATATCACTTCAAATCATTTCAATTAATTCATTTCTAATCAAATTAAAATAAATATTAAAATAAATAAAAATGAAATAAACTAAACCAATAAAAATAAAATAAATAAAAAAAATTTAATATTTAATTGGAAAACATGTTAGAAAAATTACAAAGAATTTCAAAATCTGTCAATTCTGAAAATTCGTCGCCCTTATACCTAAATTCATCAACAAGATTATGATCGTGCACCGTACGATTGTGCCCGTTATCAATCGTGCACAGTTCTGTTGTGCAACGTTTCTTTGGTGCACTGTTCTTTTGAGCACTGTTCGATCGTACACAGTATCAGTTGTGCAATGTTCATTCATGCAGTGTACGATCGTGCACTGTTTTTTTGTGCAATGTTGATTGTGCACCATATAATTCGTGCAATATTCAATTGTACACCGTACGATCTTACACCATTTCGTTACTGCACCGTTTTATTCTGCATCATATTAAAATGATATATCAAGTCTGCTGCACCGGAGTTAGTGTTTTTTTATATTTAAATTATTTAATAATTTATTAGGAATTAAAACATATACTGTTTCATTCTTTAGTTCTGGGAGAATTATATGATCAAAGAAAAAATAATTTTTTAAGTAAACTATTGGCTCCACAACTTCCCCCGTTTTTCTGTTCTCTTCAATTTGTAAACAAAACGGGGGCAGTTGTGGAGCCGAAAGTAATTTTTTACTCAAAAAATTATTTTTTCTTCGATCATATAATTCTCCCAGAACTAAAGAATGAAATAGTATATGTTTTAATTCTTAATACTCATATATAATATAATAAACATTATTAAATAATTTAAAAATAAAAAGACACTAACTACGGTGTAGCAGATCTCAAGAATCAGCTTAATCAAGAAACATACGATCGTGTATCGTAACTTTCGTGCACAGTGTATAAACAAACGGTGCACGATCGTACGTTTCATAAATGAATGTAAATGTTAAACAAATATCTGTATTATTTTTAAGAAACTTAATAAGCATAAGTGTCCCATAAGCATCGCATAAGCATTCCATAAAATGCTCATAAGCTTCCCTTAAGCAGCCTCCTTCCTTTTTCTTTACTGTTTTTTAATGTGTTGTAAAACAGCAAACTGTTGAGGTTAATCCTAGTGACTTTTAATAAGCGTAAAAACTGTTCGCGATCAAGCCATCTGGGCGAAACCTAGGCGTCATAATAGATTGCGCGATTCTTCAGAGACTCGCATGAATCAATACATGCTCAACGACACAAAGCGCACGAATGTTCTACAGATTCACGTAAATCAACACACTCTAGACGTGATGCACATGACTCATGATTCTAGAGATGAGCAAAACTGATTCCATACTTCCGAACATCCTAGAGACACTTGCACAGAGATGAAATTAACGGTTTTTGAGGTTATGTTTCAAAAGTTGACAAAGCATTCGAAAACTCATGATGAACTCATACTGACGGAAGGCAAATGAAGGTAAAAGAACAAAGAATAAAATGGCTTATAAGGTCGGGATTACGAACCAGGTGGGTTTTCTTGTTGACTCCACTCGGAAAAAGAGAGAACAAGATTAGAATTTTTTGGGCCCAAAGAAAAACTGCCGAGTGACTTTGTCTGGGTATCAACGATTCTCAGTTTTGCACAATCTACGGTATGCTCTAGCTGGAACAACAAAGAACGTCAGTAATTATTAAACAAATATGTGATTAAGAGCGAGTTGGAAATATTAAGTCAGAGATGAGTAGCACTGTCCGTCACAAAGTCCAGCACCGTTTCAATATAGTTCGACCACTGTCACCAGTAGAAAACAGATATTAAGACGTTATTGCGCCGATTGTTGAAACAGTACTCAACCTACGCTGTGCAAGTACTTATGTACGACCGCATGCAATGAGATTTATCAGTACTGGTTCAATATTGGCAAGAGACTAAAATACAATATATGCCAGTAGAAAAG
>JABFPJ010001624.1:0-24276 GCA_022817425.1 Gryon sp. ZL-2020 | reverse complement strand
TGGGCGTTTGATGTAGTATTCATCTTTTCGTACCCTCAATGTAGGTGTACGATTACGTAGGTGCGCATAATTGTTGTGGTCGTTTGATGTGGTGTTCATGTTTTTGTGCCCTCTATTTAGGTGTACGAATACATCGGTGCGCATAATTGTTGTGGGCGTTTGATGTGGTGTTCATCTTTTTGTGCCCTTAATGTAGGTGTACGAATACATCGGTGCCTATAATTGTTGTGTACATTTTGACTTTTGTATCAAATTTTTATGTATGATCAGGACTCTTCCCAAACTACCATACCATGCATCTTGTGCCAAATTCAAATATACAAGAATTAAGAGACTAAATCTTACATGTTGTATCGAATGTCAAGCAACTAAATCAAGTGGCCTGCACCGTTCAACGCCGGATGAAACCATTGACAATTCTGTGCAACATACATTACCTTTTCTATCTTCTCAACCATCAAGCTAAGCACAAATTCAAAACTACGACATGGCACAACAGAACCCTGACAAGGGGAACTGAAATTAATTTTGTTAAATATGAGTTCCAAATTCAATGCTTCGCACAATGAAGTTAATACCAAACTCGACAATGTTATAGCGAAAACCGAGGAAAATGGTCGAAAACTTTTGGAACTTTAAGCAGCTCATTACTAACTTACTAAAAAAGTTATATAAAATAAAAATGAAAAGGATATAAAAGAAATAAAGAACATGATTGCGTCTAATTCTGTTCCACTACTTTCAAACCAGCCTCCATCATGCCCGGATTGGGATAGACATCTGGCTATAACAGGTATACCGGTGGGTATTCCGATGGATAAACCAGTAGATGTTCTTCTTCAACTGGCTTCAACACTCCAAATAACATATCGCGAAAACTTAGTTGATAACGTTTACTTTCTTCCCCCCCGTGAGAGGGAGTGATCGTATCATAATTTTTGAATTCTCAACTAAGCTGCATAGGAATGAATGGATCAAGGCTAAAAAAGAAAGACGTGATATTTTCTTGACTGATATTTTTAGAATTAACAACAACAATTTCTTGAATTGAATTAAAGAAAGGAATCTACATAAACGAAAGATCCACGGCCGTAGAACGCAAATGCTTGATTGCTGCCAAAACTTTTGCTAGATCACTCGGTTATCAATTCTGCTGACTTCGCTCGGGACAAGTTTTCATGAAAAAAGATCAAACTTCTTTGCTTGAGAGATACCCACAAGATTTCAACATTGACGAAGTCAATCGCTCGTCGAGCTCTGCTGTATTAACATCAATCCATAACTCTACATCGACCTCTCTACATGATCAGCCATCTACGTCAACCACAAACCACCCCACTACTACAATCAGTGATCCTGTCAATAATAATTTCGCAATAGTTAATGATAAAGCAGATAACTCATCGACTTCTTTTCACAGAGGCCCTCAACCACCCGGGATACAGTAAGCTTGGCATACACTTCGAAATCGGGACTTAAAATTTGCTACTTGAACGCTCAGTCACTTTTCCACCCCGCCCATCTATATGAACTCAAATCACTGACATCGAGGGAGTTCCATCATATCATCGCCGTCGCTGAGACATGGCTGAGTTCAACGATACCAGATGCAAAAACTTCAATAGCTGATTATAAACTTGTTAGATACGACAGGCTCAACAGAAGATGTGGCGGAGTTTACCTGTATATACACTCATCTATACCATCTTACACTCTGCTAGAAGCGTCGACTGCATAACTTAATAAAGTAGAGTACTTATTTGTTAAGCTTGATTTACAATCAAAATCTATTTTACTATCAGTAGTTTATGGACCACCATTGTCTCTTATGCCTTACAGATTTATAGAAGCTTTCGACCATCTGGCTCCACTTGCAAATAATATTGTAATTGTTGGTGATTTCAATTGTGACATCCTTAAACATACCACCGAGTCGTGCTTCATTAAGGATTTTGTAACATCGCATACACTTTACATGCCAAAACAAGCTACAAACTCATCACACATTACATTCACACACTCTTCTAGATTTGTGTATAGTTGATGCAGAGAGTAACATTTTGGGTATTCAGCAGTCTGGATATCCGTTTTTATCTGGACACGAGTTACTATTCATAGTATATAAATCATCAGTTGATCCGCCAGCCAAAAGGAAACAATGTCGAGCTCTCGCCAAGTTAGATTCTGTAGAATTGTGCAAAAGTATTGTGAAATTTAGAAATGAATCCGTTATAAATTAAACTGAAATCAAATTAGTTTTAACAACTATTAATGACATTATTTTGAAAAGTTTTGATGAATGTGCTCCTTTAAAACCAGTGATAACTAAAAACTTTTTTGCTTCGTGGAAGAATTCGGTCGTCAAGAGTGAAATAGAATTTAGAAAAAATTGCGAAATTATTTCAAGAAATTCGGCTCGTCTTCCTACTTTGAACTTCTTCGTCTTCAAAACAACCGAGTAAACGTAATGATCAATGCAGCCAAGGCGGATTTCTTTAACAAGAAGATTTGTGAACTTAGACGCCATCATAATCGAAGTTTGATGTGGAGAGAACTCAAGGCATTGGGTGTTATCGAATCGAAAGCGAGAGAGAATCTGTTGGCCAATTCTCCAGACTCAATCAACAACTTTTTCATCCAATCAGTCATCGATATCAGGGCCACTTTCACTCCAGTTCCACATCACCGCACTACAGTCGAAATAGCTACCAGTACATCGTTTTCCTTGGCCACTACTTCTTCGGAAACTCTACTGAAAATTATAAATCGTCCATCTTCTAATGCTTCTGGAATTGATCGGATTCCCAAGATTTTCTACCAGAAGTCATCATCTGCTATGCTACCTGACATCCTCGACATTATGAATAAATCTATTGAGTCCTCGACATTTCCCAATCCTTGGAAGATGGCCATTATTAAACCAATACCCAAAATTAATAAGCCATCTTTACCATCACACTACAGACCCATTTCTCTACTTTACGCGGCGTCGAAGATACTGGAATCCATTATCGATGACCAACTTTTGGATTACATGACATCGACGAACTTGTTGGACCCATTTTAGTCCGGATTTCGCAAACACCATTCAACGCAATCAGTTCTGGTTAAATTACTGGATGATATTCGATTCGCTATGGATAACAAACAAGTCAGAATACTTGTATTGTTTGACTTCACTAAGGCTTTCGATTTGGTCAACCACAATCTTTTACTACGCAAACTTGAACACCTTGGCTGTACTGAGGAAACTTTGAAATGGTTTGAGTCGTACTTGACCGGAAGACAACAAGCAGTCTTGGGTGATGATCATCAGCTGTCTAGTTGGCGCCCAACTTGCTGCGGGGTACCCCAAGGATCTGTGTTGGGACCACTATTGTTTTCTATTTTTATAAACGATATTGGCCAAGCCATCAAACACTGCAGGTATTTGCTCTTCGCTGATGACCTTCAAATCTATAGGCATTGCTCTTTTTTTGGCCTTAACGCAGAACTTGAAGTGGTTGAAATGGATATCAAGAACATTTACGAGTTGTCCAACAACAATCATTTAGTGATTAACTTTTCCAAAACGAAAATTATGATTCTAGGCTCATCTTACTACATTAATAACCTGGACATGTCGACACTTTAGCCAATAGAGGTCAACAACATTCGGATCCCATTTGTTACTTCAGCGAGAAACCTGGGAATCATGATGGACCCTTCGTTGTCATGGCAAGAGCAAGTCACATCTACGTCAAGGAAGGTTTGGTTCTTGCTAAGGCAGATCAAGCACAGTTATGCTATATTATCCTCAGACATCCAAAAACAACTTATTTCATCACTAATCCTACCTCTTGCAAATCTTAATTTAGGAATCTAAATAAAGAAATAAAAGAAATAAAACTAAGGAAATAAAATTCTAATAAAGCAATATGCAAAAATTTGTTGTTGGTATATTCGTTAGGTTTATTAGTTTTGTTAATCTTGCTAGTTTCATTATACATTTTTAGTTTCACTAGTTCTGATAGTTTCGTTACTTTCGAAGAAAAATAAAGAAACTTGGCGCGAACCGTTTTCGTATTGATTTAGTATTAACCGCTACAAAAAATATATTACTTATAAGCGTATATTGTTCGCACCAAGTTTTTTTATTTTTCTCTGAAACTTACTAATCTATCAGAAATAATGAAACTAAGAATGTATAACGAAACTAGCAAGATTAACAAAACTAACAAAACTAATAAATCTAACGAATCTACCAACAACAAATTTTTGCATATTGCTTGTAACCGAGAGCTGATCGATGTGAACGTGACATCGATCTAGGCCCCGCACACCCCGTTCAGTACGGTTGTTAACTGACCACCCGCAGCGACTCAGCTGACACGTAAAAAGTAAAACGAACCCGCAAAGTAAAAATAAAAAGCTAAGAGTGAGTAAACGGGCTTCGTAGTTCTTTCCTCGCGTGTTATATTGTTTATGTGCAATTTAAGTGCAAAATGACGTGCGAGTGAGGAGACCGGGAGACGACCACGCGGAACGTCCAAACCATGCTCGCCGGTAAATGGCGGCGGCCATTGACCACGAGACCGGAATCATGTTAAACGGGTTACATCTCACCTAACTTAGTCACGCAAGTATACGTAAAATGTCTCAATGTATGTAAAGTGACTGAATGAATGTTCGTCTGAGAAAAATTATGTTTTACTCCGATCACGTGATCATCAGTATGTCTGTCTCTCTCTCTCTCTAATGGCTGTAGTCCTAATGTCGTGGCGCGACTTAGGCCAATTCGTTTCTTCACTCTGGATCTTTTTCGATTAATATAATATTGTCTTTTTCTTTTAATATTCAATGTTTCTTTTAAGTTTACACAACTAAAAGTTAGATAGATTTTCCATTTGTTCGTTTTTGTTGCCATTCTCATTTTCAACGGTTTTTGGTGTATGAATTGGCGTACAAATAAATTTGAACTTTGTTTTATTTTAACGGTTGTTTTTTTTTGATTTCACTACCTGTCCCCTTACCCTCGCCTCTCCGGCGTGTACGTTAGCCGCCCGTATGATATCTCCGACTTGATTTCCTCCGTTCTTTTCAGTAAATTTATTTAATTTTGCAATAAATTAAATGGCGCCCATCCGTATGTATATCACCCCGAGTAACCCGGGACTTTTAGGGGCATTCCCAACGTGCCCCGGAAGTACCCGGTTACATGCTTTATTAGAATTTTATTTTTGTTTATATAAATAATTGAAGATTCCTGAATTAAAATTTGCACATGTATTTGACCATAGTTATTGATATCAGCACCTTATATAAAGAATATATTTGGTTACATTACTAGTTTTTTCATCTTAATGTTCATAATCTGATTTTGCTGTAATATAATTTGAATTGAGATTAGACTTTAATCTAAATTTAATGTTGTGAACTGGGTACGTTAAATATGTTTTAAGCGTCATTGCTTTTTATTTCTTAGACTTTTTTTTACTTAGCCTTTACTTTTCAGTTTATCTGAATTTTGGGTTTTATATCAGTTCACTTTTTCAATAACTTATGAAGGAATAATATATTTATGATTCGTCTACATTGACGTTCCATATGAGTTCCATACACTCATATGGAACACATTTTAATCCCATATGCATCCAATATGTATCCCATACTGGGATGCCTATACATGTCATACACATCTCATATGCATTCCATGAGCTTCCCATAAGTTTTTCATAAGCATCCCAAAAGCATCCCATAAGCATCGAATAAGCATCTTTAATGCTCCTATAAGGTTCTTATACGCGTTGTATTAGCATCTTATAAGCATGCCATAAACATCCTATAAACATCCCATAAGCATTCCATAAGCATCCCATAAACATTTTATTATCATTGCATAATCATCCCTTGAGCATCTCATAAGCTTACCATTATCTTCCCATAAGCTACCTATAAACATCTCATAATCATTTCATAATCATCCCTTTAGCATGTCATAAGCGTACCATAAGAATCCCGTGAGCTTACCATAAAAATACCATAAGTTTCCAATAAGCATCTCATAAGCTATCCGTAAGCTTCCCATAAGTTACTTTATTAAAGTTTGGGCCTAGTGTTGGCCTTACTAGGTCGTAGTTCGTATTGAAGTGGCCATAATTATGCCATAACAGGCTCACACATTTATTTTACTATCATATAATAACGTTAATAGTATAAATAAACTGCAAAATAACTTATAGCCTTATTTGGCCACGTTTTGCTCTCATTAGTTACAAGTATTAAATACTTGGCCATAACTATGTCATAAGAGGCTTATGGATTTTCAGGGAGGATTTAGGGAGTTTTCAGGAAGTTTTCAGGAAGTTCTCCTAGCAAGACGAAGAATATATCGGGGGTAGTGAGGGGTCGTGAGGGGGTCGTGAGGGGGTCATGAGGGGATCGTTAGGAGGTCATAAGAAGGTCATAAGGAGGTCATAATAAACAATCAATTTGTCCATACTAATAAATAAAATATATTATATGTTTATTCGTTTGTTTGTTTTTGTATGTCAATCATGTAAAATCTAACGGTTTAACTTAAATCAAACCAGAGAATATAGTCCTATGTCTCTAAAGTGTCGTAGACTTTGTTTTTTCGCAAGATCTGCCCTAGATTTTTAGAAAAAAAATGTTTTGTGCCATACGTGTCATCCCTCAAGTGTCACAGGGGATGTCATAAGGGATGTCATTGTGGATTTCTAGGGGATGTCATAGAAGATGTCACAGGCAATGTCATTAAGAATATCATAGGGAATGTTATAGAGGGTGTCAAACTGGTTCATACAGAGCTTATGGGGAGATTAAAAAGAGTTTATAGGGAGATTAAAGAGAGCTTGTAGGGAGTTTGTATGGAGCTTATAGGGAGTTTACAGGAAGTTTATAGGGAGTTTGTGGGGGGTCCATAAAGAGTCCATAAAGACTTTATAGATATACCGCGGATAAAGCTAGGAATTTAGCTGGGAGTCCTAGGCGGTCATAGAAAAAAGGTCATAGGCTTTCTGCTGGGCAGAGCTGGCAATTCAGCTAGTATATATATATATATTCATCCGAAATAAAATCAATGCAAATTGAAGTTATGAAAAATTATAATTATGCAATTTGTTACTTTAGTGAAAAAATACATTATGCGTTATTAAAATTATTTAGACATATTTTCTTTCAAGTCATTTATTTCTTAAACAATCGAATCTGTAATCACTAAAAAAATGATTATTGGATCTTTCGGATTTAAGAATTAAAAAAATAGGCTTTTTAAATTGTAGTTCTCATGCTCTTTAGTGTTCATTGTTAATAGTTATATTGATGATTATAGGCCTTTTACAATTCAATCAAATTGAAAATTACAGTCTTTAAAAATGTAGACCTTTTTGATTGCCCCTCTTTAAGTATATTCTAAAGATGTATGAATGTTTGAATAACTCATTTACTTATATTTGATGATGTTTAGACATACTCTGTAAATTTGAATGTGTGAAATTTCACTGATTCGAAGTGTATATTCACTTATAGACAAAAATAGTACGACATATAACTTTGACATAAGTGCATATTCACTTATTGTAAGTGTATGCACATTTATTTAAATAATAGCACGACAACGCACTCATTCTAATTCATGGAGTAAGATATTAACACGAAAACGATCGTTTTTTTGTACTTGACTAAAGACACTACCGTGTCTCTGGATATTATTGTATAATGTGAGTAAATCTGTGACTAGTTCTTAACAACCTAGTCATGTGACAATTTGTTATATGCTACAGAATAATAGGAATGTTTATTATTGAAATGAAATTTAATGAAATACACAAGATATGCTCATAAACGTATTATTGGAATTAAACAAGTAACAATAATGATACGGTTGATATATTTACTCATTCATAATGTTTCAAATACCTTGGTGCTAAATAAAAAAATTGAGAAAATTAAATTAAGAGTCAGCACAATGCAATAATGATAAAGTTAATTAAACATAGTACATACTATTAATTGTTGGCCATATGACCAAACGTTATATGGCTACGACCTGAAGAAAGTGAAAAAAAAACAAATTTCAAATTGGTCCATCCGTTCGCAAGATATTAACATCCAAAAATTGTCGCTTTTCGCGCAAATTAAGAGACCTCGTTTTCTTCTTCTTCTTCTTCTTCTTCTTCTTCTTCTTCTTCTTCTTCTTCTTCTTCTTCTTCTTCTTCTCCTTCTCCTTCTTTTCCTCCTTTTTCTTCTCCACATTCTTCTCCTTCTTCTTCTTCTTCTCCTTCTTCTACTTCTTCTTCATGTTCAGTGTCCCGACGAGTAACTGGGAATAATACATTATTGCTATATAATAATATGTAACATAATTACATTTCTATTACAAACATAATACATTTATGTACATCTTAAGGTCCAGCTAAGGCCAACTTCTCATAAATGACAGACAATAAGGCCAGGAAATGGTTAAATTGCAATTATCAAACATGATCAATCATTTGCTTTGAACAATCATTATCATACCAAAAATTGTCCCATTCAAATGATTTTAACACCATAACAACTTACCCATGAGCCCCTTATGGCATAACTACAGCCAAGCAGTTACTAGTATCAGGTAATTAGAGCAAAATACGGCCGAAATATGGCGTGTGGGATACTTATGGAACTCTAATGGGATGCTTTTGGGAACGTTATTTAAATGTTATCGGAAGTTTATGGAATACTTCCCCTACGGACGAAGATATATCCAAAATTATATAGACTGGATATTATACTTATTGCCGCTTTTATATATATTGGATATATAATCCTCTATATTTTGTCTATATTTTCAAGCTCAAATATCTTGGATAAATATCTTGGATATATATAAAAAACTAGCTGAAGCCCCGGCTTCGCCCGGGCTAAACCCTGTGACAACCTCCCTATAACCGTATATGACTCCTGACTAAATCCCCGGTTCCACTCGAGATACTTCTATGGATCCTCTAAGGGCTCCCTATGACCGCCCTATGAATCTCCTATAACCCTTATGATGTGCCAATGAATTCCTTATGGCATCCCTATAACACCCCCACCTCCTCGAAGTGATGAAGCTATGACTTTGTATGTATGTATGTATGTGGTATTATTGTCGATCATCCAAGCTCGAAGCATGTTCTCGATATCAGCATTGGATCGCTCGACGCTACCTAGACTTTGTGGATGTCGAGGCCTTCCATGAACGATCTTACAATGTGGCCGCAGGGAACCTTCATTAAAAGAACATCATAAAAATTATAAATAAATGTCACAAAAAAAAAGAATGAATTCTGGTACCTAACTCGTGTATTACAGCAGCAACAAATTCACGACCGTTGTCGCTCTGTAAAATTCGTGGTGCTCCCTATGTAAAAAAAATTTGGGACAATTCCTGCGCAACATTGACTGCATGCTTTGACTGAAAATGCCTTAAGTGTAAAAATGTTGTGGCATGATCTTGATAGTTTAGCAAAAACGTGAATTCTCCATCCTTACACGATTGGAAGTCGATCAAATCCACTTGTCCGCGCATATTAAAACCATCAGTAATAATTGGTTTTATAATAGCCCCTGTTTTTGGACAAGTTCTTTTTTTATTGCACGTTATGCAGCAAGATATAAATATTCCACAGGCCGATTTTGGAATACGCCACTTGTCTTTGGCATAATATAGCATTTTGTCACGTCCTCCGTGGCCAGTTTGTATATAAGCCTCTAATAATTTATCGTATAACTCTTCGGCAGGAATCATGTAAATCATTGGATCACTCGCGGTCACTCGTTTTAAAATAACGCGTTGCTCGTTGCCAACTTTTAAAATTTCGTACTTTTTTTTATAATAGTACCGCTGCTTACTTTTTTCACTTTTATCATTATCTTCTTTGTTTAACGAGTCAATTACAATAATTTCCTTTGCTTTGTTCCAAACCGTCCGGTTGCTACCGTTATGTTGATCAAAGTACTCATCAATTTTTTTGTCAAATTCTTGACAATTAATTATATTCTCAGCCATTTTCGAATAACTGTCTTCGAGTAAACCTTGTTCAAGACTAAAACAAATTCCAAATTTTGAATCATAACGCTTATTGATAGTCTTTAATGAGAAAATAAAATCGAAATAATAAATATAAAAAATAGATATTGTATAAATTACATTAATTCGTCACATAAATGATTCTTCTAACGGTCTAGAATTTTCAGGCAGATAGAAGAAAATAGAATAACAGACAGCCTCCCGAACTGGCGGAACCACGGCCTGAAGTGGTCCGGGGACTTATCGACGACCTCGGGTCTCGTCGTGATGCATGACATCGGACGATCTGCCTCGACGGTGGTAGTGCAGTGGTAAGCGAGCGGAATGCAGTACGGCGATGACCGGCGTCAGGTTGCGCGTGCAAAGTTGATCTCCGGCCGGCGTGGTGGTCAGCCGGCTGCCGCCCGAGGTTGTCCTACGGCAGCGATTCTAGCAGATGGTCGGCCAGTCTCTTCATTTCCTCCCTCGTTGGAGTTCCTGCCGGTCCCTCCACCGACTCCATCGCACCTCTTATTGAACCTACAACTCAAAATTAGGTATGAGTATTCGCGTCACAAAAATTGATAAAAAAAATATATATTCGTCGGCTACTTCCATCTCGGTCTATCATTCTATTCCTCTCTCTCACTCCTGAATACTTCCCAGTCATACCGAGAGATGGTCAACTCACCAAGGAAGTCAGCAGCCGAGCTCCAATCCTGAAATGCATCAAATACGATTTGCGACGTGATACTCAAGTCCCTATCGCCTACCGAATTATTTTCCCCAAATCTTACCGCCTGTAATTATAGTTTTTACGATTATCCCGTAATTCCCGCTAAATGCAGACGGTGCTAAATGTGGCATCGTCACAAATGATAAATATGCGCATAAGTTGAATTTACAATGCAATATCAAGAGACACAGTAGTGTCTCTGGCCAAGTACAAAAAGAACTTATTTTATGTGCCGCGAGGACTACCGTGTCTCTTTTCAGAAACAAACAAGTCCCGGTTTTTGACATTAAAAAGCATTTAATAAATAATTGAAAGTTTGTTGTTTATTTTGTGTCATTGTATAGCGTCCATCGAGTAGATGAGAATAAAAAAAATTTTTTTGATTTTGGTGCATTATTTGCAGAGATATGGAGGCTCAAAATTCGACGTTTATTTGGCATACGTAGTTTTCTTCTTCTCCTTCATTTTCTTCTTAGTTTTCTCAAGCCTAAGCTCAAATCAATGTTTGCATACGTTTATTGTTATTGAACGTGATCAATCTTTTGCTTTAATTTAGGTATTATTATGCAACAAATTGTAACATAATTCTAATTTAGACACCATATCCATAAGCCTCTTATTGCATACTTATGGCCAAGGAGTTAATAGTTGTTGCTGATAAGAGCAAAACGTAGTAAAATAAGGCTATCAGTTATCTTGCTGTTTATTTATACTAATACGGTTGTTATATGATTGTATAGTACATGTGTGCACCTCTAATGGCATAAGTATGGCCACTTCATTACAAACTACAACCTAGTAAGGCCAAAACTAGGCCAAAACTAGGCCAAAACTTATGGGAAGCTTATGGGAAGCTTATGAGAAGCTTATGAGAAGCGTATCAGAAGCTTATGGGATTTTTATGAGGCGCTTATGCGAACGTTATGGAATGCTTATGGAAAGCTTATGAGTACTTATGGGATTCTTATAGGATACTAATGGGGTACTAATGAATGATTATTTATTGGGGCTTATTGAATAATTGTGGAATAAATCAGAAAATTGAATATGTTATAGGCGTCATTATTTTTTATTTTTTAAATTTTTTTTGCACTTGGCCTATACTTTTTAGTTTAAGGTATTCATTTTGCATCACCTCCTTGGGTACTAATATAAGCAAATTAATGAATATCATACATAATGTTTACCTTGTCTTTTTTTCAATATAAATTTTGTAAATTTGCGCCATTTTTGGGCTATTCGATACACCTATGGGCAATTATACAACTATAATAAAAACGCAACATGTGCAGATCTGTATAGATATAGTAACAGATCATCTGATAAATGTAAAGCTGTTGGATATTTATAATGCAACTCATTTAAACCTGTTGATGGTATTTCTCACTGCCACGAAGCTAACAAATGAACAGCAAATTATTATAAGTGCAAGGAAGAAATGCTTAATTTAGCGTCAACATCGTCCGAAAAACTGATGGCGATTTATAAAACAGTAGTTTCGACGTAAGCTTAAAAATTTGTTTTTTATTTATTTTATTAACAAATGTTTTGCATTTGATCGGAATTTACGTGTTCAATTTAGTCGGCATCCAGATGCAATTACCTTTACAAGCAAGTTTATTTCTTATAAATTATTTCGATTTATTTATTTTATTATTTTACAGTGTAAAAAGTTAAAGTTTATATAATTACAGATAACTGTCAAAAAACTCCAAAAAAGCACCATATTGCTCACGAAAGAATAAAAAAATGTTTTTTCACGCAAACATAGAAAACAGTTAAAAAATATTGTTTAGATGCAGAAAGATGTAACAGAAAATATTTAAGTCAAAATATTATGATAATTATATTTCCTATAATAAAAATTAGAAGCAACAAATATTCTTACATTGTCAATAAAAAATTTTATATTCAAACGCAAGAGAGAAAATGCAAGTATATTGCACATTATCACGCCTATGATAGGTAAGTAATATATTTAATATGCTCATTATTTTCACTAATTTCTAATAGTAGTATTGAACACCAATAAATAAAAATAAATCAATAAAACGATAAAAAATTATCAAAAGTTTTGCTTTTTATATGAATGTACATATTTATTCAACTTTGTTGCAACGAGTTCAGCCAGCCATTAAACACAGTTTGGCTGATTATCACTTATTTATTTAAATAAAATAAATTTATTAGTTTAACATTTTTATTTAATTAATGTTTATTATGAGCATTAGTGTCATTGTAAAATGTAATTATGCCACATTGCTTTGGTAAAATGTATCAATATTTCCATACTACTACTACATTAAGGTGATTGCTCAATCGTTTATTTGTCACATGGCGAACCAGTTCGGTTACTACGGAAGAACGAAAAGGAAAAAAAATATAAAATAAATTGCAAAAGAAAGTGCAAAATTGAATGATTTGCTGGATTGTTTTGCATAATATAACAATAAGATTTGAGTTTGATCTTATTATTTAATAAAATTTCCTGCAAAGAGTACATTTTGCGAAAAACCGACTGTTAACTTGGCAAGCATAAACACGTGACAAAGACACTTTGACTACGTAGTTTATACTTATAGTCTAGATGGCGTTGAGAGTTTAGTCTGCTTTTGAATGCAAGATTTGAAACATTCAATTTAAATATAAAATAAAAGTAAAATGTGATTATATAAAAGAAATTTTGCATAATCAAAACAAAATATGTAATTAAATAATGTCGTGATATCACAAAATCTACAATATAATATTATCTTATTATCTTATTCTACTTATTCATTGTTTTTAATACTAGTTATAATAGAAATGTGTTACATTATGATAATTTATGTAAAAATTATAAAATTATAATTTATTAGAATATAAGTTCATAATAATTAAATTATATAAATATTTTATAATAATACATAAGTTTTATGTTATATTATGATATAATTTAGATAATAAATGGTTGGGAACTGATGTACATTTTGTGTCCAACGTTTTGAGAATTTATATTATATAAAATTTGCATTTATGCATAAATAATATAATTTTTACATTAAAGAAAAAATTTTCATATAAAAAACGTCATGACCCCAAGTTAATAAATGATAAACCAATTTCTTCTGATAGTAAAAAATTACCTTTTATAACATGCAAATTGTCTTAAAAATTGTTAAAAACATGATAATCATTATAAGTCAATAATTCAATCAATAAGTCAAAAATCATTTGACAATTTCACTAAGAAGTAAAAAATATGTGACATAATTTTCGTTTTGTATAATGAATATATCTCTTAAAAATAACAAACAAAATATCACTTACGAACGTTTTTAGAAAATCATCACAACCACACACAAGTACCTGCAAGTCTCGGACAAGTTCACGTTCACCATCAATTGACGATACTTATAATATTACATTTAGCAATCTTACTTCGCGTAAATTAGTACTCATTATATTTGCACTAAAATACGGAAACTGAGAAATTATATCTGTCGTGAAATAATACATTACAAATGCCGTTACCTCAAGTAAATACAAGTATTGACTAATTTAATTTTGAAGTAAATTAGTAATTGACAGTACTAGTAAATAGTAATTGACAGTACTATTTATTTTCAAACTGTCTGTATAAAATTAATAATTTCTCTTATAGCATTTCAATTTTACAGCAACTTTGGTGTCAAATTTACAATATTTCTTCGAGTTATATATGTTGACACCTTAGTCAAATATTATTTGACAATATTACCAATATGTGAAAATTTTCTTGCATAGTTTGTATCATTTATAATACATTCATTTATAAATAATAAGAATCGAAATGTTACTTACGTGCGGTCTCTTCAAGTCCTCGCTACGTCTCCACGACTACTATATTCAGAATATCGCATTCAGCGAAGATACTTCGTGTAAATTACGAATGTAAACAATATTATGCAAGAAAATTATTGCAGAGTATAATGTTATTATTTTATAACATTTGTTCTTGCATTATTTTTTTAATTCAAATATGATTATAATTATGATGTGTAATGTATATAATTTAAATTACAATTTAAATGATAGAAATCATTAAAAATTATAATTTGGCGCTTTTTATAAGATTCCCAATAAACTAAATATCATGGCGAATTTTATTTCTTCTTTGTTGTATTAATTAGTAGAACAAAGAGAGACATAAATAAAATTTTATGCAACAACGTTTAGGGAATGCTTACATTAATTTTATATTATTTTTCCAATTATATGAAATATCCTTAACCATTAACGTTATACGATTCGTAAAATACGTTACAATTTTCCAAGCAGTGTTAAACACGATACAATTTTTAAAAAGAAGTGAGTACTATAAAAATTAGTTGTTAAATGATTTATATCTATATTTTTTAAGTAGATGTTTTTGTTGTTATTTATTTACGTTTTAATTGTTTAGGTTTCTGACGTTTCTGCTTTGTGAACTATTGCGAATTTCGTGCATTTCATTGTGAAATAGATTTTATATTTTATGGATATTGATATTGTGAAACGTATATATATATATATTTATATAAACTATAAGAAAATAAAAATAAATATATATAAATACTTAAAATAAATAAAAAATTCAAAATATATATTCATATATATCATACAAAGAAATATTCATAAAAATAAACGAATAAATTATGGGGCATTACAAATCCCAGAGTTGAAGAAGTCTTTCGCAAGTTTATGTTTCACGGAAAAAGACAAACAAAATAAAGTAAGTATTTTTTACTGTCTATGTTATTAGCATAATTGCAATATGTAGAGAAAGATTATATTTTATTTAAATAAAAGTTTCACTTTATTTATAAGAAATATTTATACAATTGCATTGGTTTAAAAATAAAAGAGTCGCAATTTTTAGAATCAAATATTTGAATTGTTTACATTGTAACAGTCATAGATTTATGTGTTTTATTTAAATTTGACTACTTAAAAAATGTTAGTATGTTGTATATAAGATTCCCTTGTTTCAACTACTCACTTTTCAACACTTATTTTGTTTCATTTCTTTAAATAAGTTTATCATAATATATTTGGATTGTATTTCTGTTAATTTCAAATTTCGAAAATTATGTGAAATGCTTTATAAAAAGTATTATGAAACTAAGCACGAAAATGATTTTTTTTACTAGGCCGGAGACTGATTACTAGCTTAATTATAATCATTCAGTCGAATCTGCTGCTTTTCTTTTCTTTTCAATCAGTGTTCTGTACATATTCCGACTAAACACTGTGCGAGGATTTCCTTAACACGGTTATGGTTAATAAATGTGCTTCATGACTAATGCCATTAGTTACGGACAACGGTATACGAGTTATAATTGCTAGCTGAATGAGTAATCTACTAACAAAACTGGCTTTGTAAAATAACTAAATTGAACAATTCAGTTGGTTTAGATAGCCAGTAAAGAAACTATCGCAACTATATCCAGTAAGTTGAACAAATGAAATAAATCAACTAAATTCACTAAATAATTTAATAATATATTCACTAATTTATCAAAGTAACGGAAATTACTACATAATGATAAATAAACTATACTAATGACACAAAGTAACTAACTTACGTAACTTGCTAATAAATAGTTTTATGATTGAGTAACAAATAGCTTAATGAATGCAATACGTAGTAGCATACGAAGTTGTCATAGTTCTTTCAATTAAGTTTTCGTACAATTTTATTAAAATTGACTAAAAATACGGTTCACAAACTTATACATTATTTAAATTTTACATTTACAATATTATTCTAATATTACAATAGAACGATATAATATTTATAAACTTTCAATATTTGTAGACGTAATACTTGGCTGAAAAAACAAGCTGCTTTAGTAGAGAACGAATCTACGCGCGGCAATACATTGGTAGAACTCGAAGCGGCGGAATCTGTCAAGGAAGTTGTAGATCTGACAACTGTGCACGAATCAAGTGTTTCTGTGACCAGCTATGCAGACGAATTAGTGTGGAATGTGGGAGCATTAGATGACAGTGCGTACAACGAAGACAATTTCAGTGACGCGGAACAGGTAAATCGTATGTATGAATCAAATATAAATGCATGCATCGACGATCTTATAATAGATACTAGTGGAACTACTGACCCACAAAGTGTTCAGGAAGATTCTCCTGAAGAACGTCGTATTTACAAAATTCATTATGTTTACTCCGAAATTTTAAGATCATTTAATGAGCATGACAATGGCACAGGATGTTGCATTCAAGATTGGGGTCTAATAAAAACTTGTAACAAAGGATTGTACACTCAATTATTTTTTCAATGTCGAAGATGCGAACACATTTCTAGTATTTGATCTGAACCGTACTCAGATCACATTTTCAATTTAAATAACGCGGTTGCAGCGGCAACCATTGCAACTGGTATTGGCCATTACCAGTTGCAAGAATTGTTTGTAGGTTTAAATATGTCTTGCATGGTTGAAAACACATATAACAAATATCGTGAAGAAGCTATTGCAAATTTCGAAAATGCCGCTTATGAATCCATGAGTCTGGCAGCTGAAAATAAAAAAGCATTGTCGATTGAACGAGGTGATGTTATTGATGGCATTCCATTCATAGATGTTATAGCTGATGGTTCTTGGGAGAAAAGATCTTATGGCCACAGTTATGATTCGCTTTCGGGTGTAGGAGTAATAGTTGGATATCATACAGGTAATGTTTTGTATGTAGGAATCAGAAATAAGTATTGCTCATTCTGTGATCATTATGAACGAAAAAACGTGACCTATCCAATGCACACCTGTTTTACGAACTTCGATCGCAATGCTCCTTCATTAAAAATAGAAGCGGAAGCTATCGCAGACGGATTCAAAAACAGTATTAATATGCATGGTATAATTTATAAACGTCACATTGCAGACAATGATAGTAGCGTTTACTAAACTATTTTGGATACTAACCCTTATAGCGAACAATATAAGCGCAGAAAAATTGATTGTTCTAATCATTTAATGCTAATTACTACAAATGAAATTACGAAACAGTGAGAATGGAACTCATACTGAAAAAGCAGAAAGATTACGCTTAGACATTTTGGATATTCCGGCACATGTTTATGGTGAACATGGTAAGTGTGCTTCCCATGGTTGGATATGCGAATCGGAATCCAGTGATGTTAATCATGTGCCAACATTTCAAAAGTTTGGATTATTTAATGCGATATTAAACATTATAAATGAATTAAGTACTCATTCTCGAAGTTTAGTTTCAGTTTTAACCAATAATTCTGCAGAACAATTTGATTCTTTAGTTTGCAATTTGATTGAAGCTAAAAGAATTCATTTCTGATCTCGTGGATCTTACGATGCCAGAATTTATGGTGCTGTATTACAGCATAATTCTCAACAAGTTATAACTGATTTGCACCACAGTATGAATAAAGCTGTTCCAAACATTATAACCAAGATATACAATCAAAGACAGCACAAAGTACTACAAAATAAAGAACATCGAAGAAAACACGGAAGAAACTCTAACTATAGATCCCGATCAAGACCTGTTCAGTATTATGGTTCGAGGTCGCAACAACCAGATAAATCACCCGAAGAATTGGCTAAATTACCAGAAAATCTATTTAGTCGCCTGCAACGAAATGCTGATGAATGCAAAAGAATAGAAGAAGAAATCAGAGACCAAAGTCAATCTAGTTTATGGCACGCTCTCAGAAAGATGATGGCAACTGCATCTAATTTTGAAGCAATTTGTCGTAGAAAGAAAAATACATTCGTCCGAAGACTAGTAAGCAGGTTATTGTATTATTCTGTAAAGCCTACTGCAGCAATGAAATACGGATCAGAAAAAGAGAACATAGCAACGAACGAATTATCTATTCTTTTAGGAAAAAATGTTGAGCCTTGTGGTTTTTTTATTGATCAAGAGCATCCTTTTCTGGGAGCATCTCCAGATGGTCTAATCGATGATGATGGTATTGTTGAGATCAAATGTCCTTACAAAGCTCGAGATTTGACTGTCGCTGAAGCAATAGCGCGTTTTTCTGCAAATGTCGGAAGAATGTTTGATCCGCATGATAGTAATAAAGTACGAGTTACGCATCATTTTTATTATCAAAGTCAAGGGCAGCTGCACGTAACTAAACGACAGTATTGTATCTTTGTCGTGTGAACTTCAAAAAGTATGAAAACAGTCCGTGTCGAAAGAGATGATGTTTTTTGGGAAACACACATGAAGGATAAATTAGTGGATTTTTATCACAAATGCCTGCTTCCAGAAATTCTAGACAGTCGGTTTAATAGAAATATGCCAATTAGAGAGCCAGATTCAACAGTTGTAATCCAAGATGCACTCCAAAGTCATGTTGACAGTGGACCTTATTTAACGTTGATCAACGACGAACCGGTTGTTGTCATACCAACTACTGATGTGATCGCTGATACTAGAATATCATCTGAAGGCGACATTCTTGATGCAGTTTTTCGTCAGTGAACTGACTGATGATAATAATAATAACATTGTTACGGAAAATGGAAATGAGTTACGCTTTACTGGTAGCTATAGTGTGGCTCCTGTTTGTAATACTAAGCAAATTATTCCGCATATTTATGAAAATGAGATTTTAGTGTGGGAAGATCAACATTTTAATGAATTATTATTTTAAAAAGTAAATAAATATCGATTCTCATATAATCGATATGCATATAATCGATCATCGTCTTTTTGCGTGATAAAGATGAATATTTATATGTAAATATACACATTCGTTCAGGCAATAAATGAAAATATAATTATTCTTATTATAAATGTAAATATTCATTTGTTAATATTGAATGCAAGTGAACATAAATACACGTATGCGAAGGTATTGATTTTGAAGAGATAATTCAATTTACATAAAATTTGGAGAGATAAAAAATTATGGTTGTATCTCACGGTGATAGGCAGTGGTGGGGCCTATTTCAAATTACTTCAAAATTACTTACGTTTTTCAAAAATGAAGATTTGTTATCATATTAGATAAACACTTATATAAGATAGAAAAAGTTATAATATTTGTTTAATATAATTCTGATTTAGTTTTTGAAATATAATTTAAGTAAAATTTTTTTTTTAATCAAGAAACACGATAGTAGTGTCTCTGGCCAAGTAAAAAAAAAACTTTGTTTTTTGTGCTGGCAGGACTACCGTGTCTCTTTTCAGAAACAAACAAGTCCCGGATTTTGACATATACTATTACAACAATTTCTTCAGTATAATTTTTAGCTAGCCATATTGGATATAAAAATATTAAACTGAAATTTATTTTATATCTTTGTGCTAGGAACTACAATAATATAAACATATTTAAACATAATAAAATTATAAACTTGTAGTTTGCTATCAATCACTTCATGGAGAACCTCCCGAACAACTGACGACTCTGTCACGAAGCACTGAGTACTTACTGATCGAAAATGTAACGAAAAAACATCAAATAAGGTACTCAGTGCTCTGTGTTAGCGTAGTCGGTCCTTTTTGGCATAGTAGTCGCTACTGTTTGACAGACGAATACCAAGAAACGACTCAGTCGTTCGTCAAAGGCGGCTGAGTTCGTCTTGACGCATTGCTATATTCGCTGTGATGCGGTATTGAAACCCAAGCGGTTAAAATCGGCAACAAAGTGAAATCATAATATTGACACGTGATTTACTTTTAATGTTGCTTAATATGAGTATACTTAAATATAATTAACTTACTTGATTATGTATAATCTAACCGTTGATTTGATAAGTAATTTTCATGATTAAGAGAATAAATATTTATGCATGAATAAATATGTATCAAACAAATATGCATTTTCATGATATCAGATTTATTTTTTTTTGCTTCAAAATCCAAAAATGTTTTTTTTAAGATTGCGGCTGCCTCGGAGATAAAATTAGCATCGTAGAAAATTAAAATTGATTGAAATTTCGTCGAGATATTACAACTCAAAGATACGAAAATTTTATGGATTTTTCTTAAGACTTTTTTATGATGTATACCGGGTGTCTCACAAAAAGGTATCTTTTTATGACACAACCTGTATATATATATATATAATTTTTTTTTGAAAAATTTTCTTTGAAACAATTTTAAATATTTGAAAGTTTAAATTTTTGAATACTCGAATGATCGTGAGAATTCATACTGGAGAAAAATCTTACAAATGTAAGGATTGTGATATGTCGTTTAGTCGATAAGGTACATTGAAAGATCACGTAAGAATTCATACTGGAGAAAATTTTATCAAGTGTGAACGTTGTGATGTATCTTTTGCTGCAAAAATTAATTTACGGAAGCACGTGATATTTTATACTGGAGAAAAACCTTTCAAATGTAAGGATTGCAATAAATCATTTACTCAAAAATGTGATTTAAAAAGACACCAGAGAATTCATACTGGCGAAAAACCTTACAAATGTAAGAATTGTGATATGTCATTTGGGCAAAAAGGTACATTGAAAGAACACTTGAGAATTCATACTGGAGAAAAACCTTTCAAGTGTGAACATTGTAATGTATCTTTTGTTGCGAAAAATAATTTATGGAATCACGTGAGAATCCATATTGGAGAAAAACCTTTCAAGTGCGAACATTGTGATGTATCTGTTGCTGTGAAAACTACTTTACTGAATCACGTGAGAATTTATACTGGAGTGAAACCTTACAGATGTAAGGATTGTGATAAATCGTTTACTCGAAAATGGATTTTAAAAAGACACCAGAGAATTCATACTTGAGAGAAACCTTTCAAGTGTGAACATTGTGATGTATCTTTTGCTGTGAACACTATTTTACGGAATCAAGTGAGAATTCATACTGGAGAAGAACCTTACAAATGTAAGGATTGTGATATTTCGTTTGGTCGAAAAAATACATTGAAAAAACACGTGAAAATTCATACTGGAGAGAAACCTTTCAAGTGTAAGGATTGCGATAAATCGTTTACTAAAATTAATTGTAAATATTTAAAAGTTTAAATTTTTAAATATTCGAATGATCGAATTTTTTAATTTTTAAATACTCGAATGTTCGAATTTTCAAATTTTCAAATATTTGAATTTTTTTTGGAGATATATATATATATATATATACATTTTTTTTTGAATTTGAAATTTAAATATTCGATTTTTTTTGGAGATATATATATAAACCATTGTTCACTATATGAATTAAATTTTATAAAGTTAATTAAAAATCTAAGTGAAAAAAGATCTGAAATATTTAAAATTTCATTAAAAATGAAAAAGCGCCAAGTACAATTATTAATTTTTTATTTTGAAAATTTTCTAAAAACAATTAATAGAAAATAAAAATTTATGTAAACATTCTAAAAAAATAATAAATACTGAAATAAAAAATCCAAGTACTTATTATTAAATTAATTGCAAAATAAAAATAGCTATTATGAAATCGCTTCAAGTGTTAGTTAAATTAATTCCATTAGCTTTTCTAGTTTCATAAATTTTCTGGTATTTTCAGTTCACTTGGTTCTGTCTGTATTATTGAGAATCTGACAGAACCAAGTAACAATATTGGCGAAACATTGGCATTTAAAGTCTGTGAAATGTTGGTCAAACATAGGCTGCCAATGTCATGTATCAACTTCAAGTGATAATAGTATTCAGCCATCGAAAAAATTTCCATCGGGATCTTTGCGTACAATCAATCACTGTGAACCGTACCGCACTCTCATCGTTGCAATGTACTATTTTCTCGCACGCTTACTGTGCGTTTCAAGATATGTTTCTCGGCCAGCGTAGAATGACTTTCTTTTTTCATTTGTTGTTTAAATTCACTAGGTTTTAATGTGACGAATTTTCCACAAAATGATTCATCTAATTAATGTTTATTTTAGAAAAACATAATTACCCAGAAAAAGCGGAAGTTTACAGGAACTTAACATTTATTAAACCGTATTTCAACATAATTTAAACGACATTTTAACGTTCTGTACACTTCTGTTCTTTCTGGTTAATAATCGGCTTCGAATAGCTGTTATTTTAAACCTAGTCTTATATTTGAATTCAAGCATCAAATTTCACATTTTATAATTAAAAATTACTATAAAAATTAAATGTTCATTGTGGCCTAGAAGGATTTTTATGCAAAATCACACCTGTCACATGTCATTTTTAATCAACAATCATTATTCTTAAAAAATGTCCATTTTAGAAGAAAATATTTTTTTTCTAATCAAAAAATCAAAAAGATATCAAGAAGATACACGCATAACAATTTTATGAAATTAAACTATAACAACTAATAGATTTATTTAATGAGACGAAACGTATAAATATGCTATGAAATTTCATTGTATCATTCAATGAAATCATAGTTTGAACCAATAGGAGTAGTGGCATAATACCATGGAACGGATAGAAGTATTCTATAAGTATGTTTATGAAATAATACTAAGAATTTAATTGAATAAAAATATAATTTCTTGAGATGATTCCGTGACAGATATATAGAATAAAAGTATATGAAATTTTTTAGTTTTTCAGTATTTAAACAAGGATTTATTATATAAACAAACAAACAAACAAACAAACAAACATACTTTCATATTTATATATATTAGTTAGATATACGTTAAAAACATTAAAAAAAATTTGAATTTCATTGAAAATGAAAAAGCGCCAAGTACAAAGATTTTATGAAATAAATAAATTAAAATAACTATTATAAATTTCCTCTTACTACTCAATCTTTAACAATTTCGTAATCATCAAGAACTAATAGAAATAACTAAAATAAAAATGGCCAAGTACGAAAAGACTATAATCAAAGACTCAATCATAGGATTGTTCATTCTCAAAAATATATTAACTATATTAGTTTTTCTCAGTTTACTTAGTTTTCTTGGTTTTCTTAGTTTTCTTAGTTTTCTTAGATTTCTTAGTTTTCTTAGTCTAATAATTATGGAATTGTAAAATACTTGGCCGTGACTAATGCTCACTGCCAAGTATCTTACAATTCCATAATTATTAGACAAAGAAAACTAAGAAATCTAAGAAAACTAAGAAAACTAAGAAAACCCAGAAAACTAAGTAAACTGAGAAAAACTAATATAGGTAATATAACAGGTTGTTATCGGGATGTTTTCTGGATGTTTTGGGGATGTTTTCGGGATGTTTCCCGGATGTTATCGGGATGTTAACGGGATGTTTTCTGGATGTTTTGGGGATGTTTCCCGGATGTTATCGAGATGTTTTCGGGATGTTTTCGGGATGTTTTTGGGATATTTTCTGAATCATAGGGGTTATAGGAGATTCATAGGGCGGTCATTGGTAGCCCTTAGAGGATCCATAGAAATATCTCGGGTGGAACCAGGGATTTATTCAGGGCTCATATACGGTCATAGGGCGGGGGTCACAGGGTTTCGCCCGAGCGAAGCCGGGGCTTCAGCTAGTTACATATATATATATCATTTATAAAAAGAATATTAGACAAATTGAAACGAATATTTTAATTTATTTATTTCATA
>JABFPJ010001623.1:0-24287 GCA_022817425.1 Gryon sp. ZL-2020 | reverse complement strand
AATGTATGTATATTAATTTTAGCAAGTCACTCAAACAAGAGTTTGACAGTTTATGACGTGTCACAAAGAGCACGGTAGCTGTAATACTTTCGGCTAATGTAATGCCTGCTCCATCGTACAACGGTACTTTTAAATGTTCCCTGTTTTCTTGAACGCTATCCCTATCGCTACTATCGCTATCACACGTAGCAGAACTGTCAGTTTCACTCGTACTACTGTCAGTTTCATTCGTGGAAATGTCAATTTCTGGATTGTTTTCTTCGTTTGACGAAGTATCGTTGTTGGAGTCATTGATACCTGTACGTAAACAATTTTATTCAATATTGAGAAATTATTCATTATAACAACTGTATAAAATCATTAATTAAAGAGTAATTATTATTAAATTAAGTAATTCGTGTAATCAATAATATGTATAATTTATAAAATAATGTCGTAAATTATAATAACTATAATTTAATATATAAAAATGTAATAAAGAAGTAAATGAATTAGACTTTCGTGCCCATTATGTCATGTCTATAATTTATATTATTTAACAGAAAAGAAAGATGTAAATAACAAGAACAAGAATTATTAATTTACTTAATTTTTAATTTCGATACTCACCAAGTTATAATGAATTTAATTAACTATAATAATATATGCAAAGCAATTGACGTTTTAGGCAAGTTTATAAAATTACTTGACATACTGTTAATTCAGTATGTTTATAACAAATTACTATATCATAAAAAATCAAACGTGGGTGCAATGCCATCTATAATATGATTTGAATTCGAAAACTAAACATTTATAATAATATGCTTTTACTTTAAATAAACTAATGTGCATTAGTGTATTTATCATTATTTTATATAAATGAAGCTGCGATAATAACCTGTAGTGCCATCTATAAAATGTACCGCATTCGAAATGTAACAATTTATATAATATGCCCCTAATTTTAATTAAATCAAAAATTAAATAGCAATAATGACATAACAATACTAGAATGCAACGCCATCTGTAATACGCATTTAATTTATATTTAATATATAATATATATAATATAAATAATATAATAATATAAATAATAATTAAAATTGTATTATTAGAATTATGTTTTCGGAGTCTACATCAAAATTTTATTGTGTTTTCTTAATTAACAATAATAATTATTGCTAAAATATTATAATAATTTATTGAAATTATTTTAAAATGCCGCCAAAATTATTTTACTTGCAAAATAAATTTTGTATTCATAATTGAAAACATCATTGTAAAATTGTCCATGATGCTCGCCCCTCATATTAAAAACTCATTTAATTAATGTAATTAATATAACTAATCAAAATTTATTTTAAATACTCGAAAAGATGTATTATTTATATTTTATTTTAGATTAAGCAATGAAAAAATAAGTGCTTGCTTTCCCACGGAATAAAAAGGCAAGTAAGGCAGAAGACAGGACAAATATAGGCAAAAGACAAGCAAGACAAACGAAGCGTATATAAATAGCAATAATATTTATTAAATAGCAATACGTATAATATAGCAAAAGTTTAAAAAAAAAAAAAAAAAACAAGATAAATATGCGTATTCCACGTTGCTTGGTCCGCCGGATCATTTAGTGACCTCCTCAACAGCAGCTTACTCTTAGACGGTGGACCCACAGACTTTTCTTCTTGCATAACAGTTAGCGTCTTGTCTTAAAAATAAATCTTCTGCCAGTGGTCATCCAGGCGCTTACTAACATAGCAAAGTCTACAATGTTTGCACGGTGTAGGAAAGTATACAATGATCTGGATTAGGCGATAACTGCCCAACTAAAAATTTGACTAGGCATTGCCTAGTTTTTACAAGGCACTTGTAAGGTAACTGTGAGTTTACCTTGTCTAGGCAAAACTTGCAAAAAACTTGCAAGGGACTCATAAGTAAATCTAGAATAGTTAAGACTTAAATATGCCTCATTTTGTTTTGCTCAAGTTTCACTATGTAAATACTTGTCAAGGCGAAATTTGCAGAAAGCTTGCAAGAGACTCACGAGTAAGTCTAGAATAGTTAGATCTTGTATAATGCAGAGTACAAGCACTAAAAATAGCATTGACTTCCATGTGACATCGTAGCTCAGGTGGTAGGACTACATGGCGAATATGCGGACAATGTGAAGATTAGGGTTCAAATCTTCATAACATCAAGGAAAATTTTTTCAGATATAAAAATTAAAATTCTTTCAATAATACTTCTGAATTGATAAAATAATTAATAAAATTAAGATACTTATAAAATGAATTAAAATAACATTTTTTAAATAAAAAATTAATTACTCTAGTTCCGCCTTACAAGTGCCTTACAATACACTGCGTTACATTTTCTACAAGTGCCTTGTATGTTTCACTTGTGAGGCCCTTATTTTTAATTTAAATAGCATAACTCACAAGTGCCTTATGAATAACTACTTGGAATTTTTAGTTGGGTGGTGCCATCCTTTCTTAATGTTGTTGCAGTTAGTTGAAGCGATAGTGATAGTTGCTAGGGATATCTTCGCAGTATAGGTAATGCAATGATAACGATAGATTGAGAATGATGGTAATAGCTCTCAGCAGTATCAACTATAGAAGGCGGCGAACAGCGGTAGCTCCTATGAATCTAGCCTCTGCATACTAGCATACCATCGTCGAGCGCATATCAGAAAAACTTAAAAAAAAAAAAACAACTACATTAGATAAAAGTAAAATAGATTATAACAAATGTATAAAATAATTAATAATACTAGTATATCAAAAGAAAATAATAATATTAATAATATAAAATAAAGAAATAGGGTAAATGCACCAGTGAATTTTTATTTTAACATTTTTTTTCTTTCATGGCTTTTTTGTATTAAATACTTTATTTAATTCATTCTCGTTAATTGAAATTATCGTCTTTGTACACTTTGTACATAAAATCACAGAAAATTTTTTTTTATCATAAACATATATTTTAAGTGAAATAAAGGAAAAATATGCAATTTAAAACCTTTTGACGAATACACAAAGTTTACAATTTTTTTCAAAACGAACATAAAAATGTAAATACAAAGTGTTAAATATAGATTTATTCTTAAAAAGACAGAGAATATTTATATCTATAAATTGAGTTACTATTATTTTATTATCATTAAATATTACAATTATTTCATTGCAAACGAAAATTCACTGGTGTCGGAATATTCACTGGTGCATTTACCCTATCAGTTTTATGAGTGATCCGAATGTATTTGTTCAAATTATATCATTTTATAAAAATATCATTAAACTATATTCAACTATCTTATTTATATTAAACTCTATAACAATTATCATGAAACTACATATTGCAAACTATTCACTGTTAAAAACAGATGATAACAATATTAAAAATTGCATAGAAAATATTGCATGGGTTATTTAAAACAATTTCAGAAAAACCAAATTAAGAAACATTATTAAATGAATTACAGATATTTAGCTTTCATTTACAATGCATTTTATGTCCATATACATTGCAATTCACATTGCAATCTTTCAAGAGGAAATTGTATTAATTTTTAAACTATATATATAATATATTCTGTACAATATTTTAATAAAACTTTACATTTATTTTGTATATGTTCCCATTTTCATGACACAAAGTCGTGTAATGAAAACGGGCAAATAAAATCGATGAGCGCGATAGTAAAACATTAAATTTGGAATAAAGCTTGTTAACAATTAATTAAAAGAAATTTTTGCTTAAAAGCAAATATTATTTGTCACAAAACTTATTACATTCGTTCTTTCTTCGAAAGTATATATATGTTTAGAAATATCTCTTTACCTCCATTTAAATTTTCCAACTCTTCCACACCAACACAGTCTCTTTCATTTCGCATTTCTGGAATTTCTTCATCCATCATTTCATCATACGTTACTTCCATCATGTTAACAGAGCTAAATAAATATTTATATCATTGTTATATGTTTTGTTTGAAATGAACAACTATTAAAACATTATCCCAAATAGAAATTGTCGAATGGCTGAGCACTGGCACTTTACTAGTCACCATTGGGTGACCGTTGTAAATGGAATACGAGCTGGCACTGGAATAAAAAACCAATATACTCTGGCACTTTACAGTACTAACTGCCACTGGTTTCTTGCAATTAATTTTTTTTAATAAAAAATAATTTAATTCTATTTTTACTTCAAATTTATTTTTTTCTGTATCAAATTAATATTACTATTAATTTTTTACGTGTTATAATTGTAAATTATATTTTTTTTAATTTTCTGATGAAAATTGAGCTTGGGTCCTTCAGGCTACTAGTCTCGTATTTTACCACTGGTCTACGGTGCTTTCGAAATTATTCTATCTAAAACATGAATACATGCTGAAGGTTTGCTTTAGGCCAAAAGCAGTACTTAGGCAGTACTGGGCCTGTGGTTGAAATAGTTAATAGTAAATAATTTTTATAATGACGTAATCGCTTTTTTTTAACTTCTTTAATATTTACAATATATTTAACACTTAATGTAAAAAATTAACTTAATTAACATTCATCTTATACAGTTTTTAAACATTGAAATTTTATTTCTAACACATTCTAAGTATGAACAAGTACTGTGCCAGTATTCTGCCAATGAACGTTATTCATCTATAGACAACCGTTGGTCCTACCATCGAGACAGTATATTGCGGTAAATATGTATCGAGACAGTACATTTTGCCAACCATTGTTCGTCAGTACTGTGCCAGACCTCGGCCATTTGTCACCACTGGCTTAATACCAATATTTCTTTATGGGATGTCACAAAATATTAGATTTATGACATTTCATATAGTTTACTCATAAAAACATCGCTAGGGCTGTTCTACTAATGCAATGTCCCCAAATATACATATACATTACGTAATATTTCTTAAAGAAAGAAAGAACAACAGAAACTCCTTAAATACATGATATTGGTAATCATTAGATCTGAATCAAAACAAAACTTTATGTGATGAATTGAAGTGTTTACAATAATTCGTGAATAATATAAGCTACGAAACATTAAAGAAATTGGTGGCTGAAATTCGAGAATGAAGTAAGACAGTGCTGAAGGTAAAAATATTCATGAAAACAACATAAGAGTTTGAGGCAATATGCTCATTGTACTGAAGTAAAAGCTTAAAATATTTAATACTAAGGAAGGATGCTGAGATATTTTCATTTACCTCATAATATATTTATTATAATAAATATATATTATTTGAAATTTCGGGCGATAAAGGAATATCGGTAGGTGGCGTTGCAGTGTGATAGTAAGCAAGTAGAGTTAGTTGAAATGAAATGACAATCTAGTAAAAGTGTTAGCACGTCGTAAGAAATATAGTTTTTCTCAAAATAAAGTTAAAGTCCGATTATTGAAAATATAACGCTAAAAAACTTTATATTATTAAACGCTATTATTATTATGTATATGATATTGATTCCTGTGAAAGTTATCTGCATGTCACACCAAATTCATATATTTTAATTAACATTAATAGAACTTACGAAAACATTATTTCTTTCATTTAACTCACTTGTGTGATTCATCGAAGCTGCTCCTTCCAGTAGAATTTCTTTCAGAATAATTGGAATCAGATACTTCACCTAAATTAAATGTTAATTTTTTTTTTGTAAAAAATGTATGATCTTTGTATACATTATATAAGTTTATCATTTTGAGAAGTTTCTTTTATAGCATGTTATAATACTGTTAATTTTGTTATATGAACACATTTCTGAAAAAAAGCAAACAAATAACTTACTAAATATTAAAAAGAAAATCATGAAATCAGTCACAGTAGTGTCTTCTGATCAATGATTGATATATTTTTTGTAAACTTTGCAAAATTGTGATGAATTTTTACATGATTTTGATAACTTTTTACTGAGTTACTTTATTAATATTGAATTAACCTACATTTCACACTTAGATAGTTTAAGTAATGAAAAAAAAACTTTATCGAAAGGCGGTCGAGTAGCCGCGAGGTTAAAGTACTACGTTATCTTATTGGGAAACGAGAGGAACTAAGTTCAAAACTCAAAAAGGGAATTTTTAAAAAGTTGAAATAAATTTACCTACTTAAAATAGTAAAAATAACTGAATAAATTTAGTCACAGCTTTAATATTATATTTCTTAATATTTTGTGAATTATGTCATTTCGTTTATCAGTTCACAATTATTTTCCTCACTTAATGATAAAACGAGTTTTTCCGCTCTCGTTAGGAAAAGTAATGTACTCAAGTTAAGACTTCAATGTTCAAGTAATTTACTATTGGACGCATACGAAATACTTAAATAAATTATATTCTTACTGGAACTTCCATCACAAATTCTTTCGGCATTCTCCCTGCACACCTTATTCCAGTGAAATCTTTGCGATCGCGAATATCCTCGTAATATTCTATCCATTTTTATTCTAAAAATTATTAACAAACATATGTTAACGGAATGTGCCCAATAAATCCAACAAGGGATCAAAATTAACTCCATATAAAATTTGATTTCTTAAATTGGCATTTTGTTCTCTTCGGCAGTTTTAATTTTTATTTAACAAATAATAAAACAAAATAAATATATATTTACAAGCAAACTTTTTTAAAACATATATACAAACAAAAATAAATAATATTATTTTATTATATACATTTCAATTTTATGTAATTTAATGCCAAAGTTTTGCATAGGATAGATATAATACGATAAAAAAGTATTACTGAAGATTGTATTGAATAAATAACTTGTCTTTTTATTTGATTTTAAGGTAAAACAAAAAATAACAAAAGATGAACTTACAAGTTTTTAACTGAAAGTTTCCTTATGGGGTTGTAAACAAATGGTACATCTTTTTTAAATGATTTTCCAATTCCTGTTATTAATCCTAATTACACTTACAACGACTTTTTCCTAAACCAAGTTCACTTGATAAGTTGCACTTATCAAGTACAACTTTCACGATATAACTAGACACTTCAATTACGAAAATGCAAATCATCAAGAAGAAGTCAAAAAGTTCGCCAAAACGCCATCTGCGACGTCGGATGTATTGTTAATTAAATTTTCTACGTTCTAATGTTATTTTAAATGAAAAAAATTTTAATTCGATCTTCATCAAATAAAAATTAAATAACAAAATAATATACTTATTGAAATATTTTATTAAAATATAATCTAAAATCACATTGCGATCTGTTTTAAGTCTCGTTGTTAAGAAATAACACCTATTCCTAGTTTTTAAAATAAAAATTTTAAATTTCGGACTTGTATCCATACACTAATCCCGCCGTATTATCGCTGCGGTATTAATGCAAAAATCTTTTGGTATATTCTTTATTTAAAAAACACTGCACAAGTTTCTTGTTTCTCACTCCATCCAAATGGAAAAAATTAACATGAAAGAAAAGGATAGAGCTAAAACTGAGTCAGGTTTTTTACACGAAGAACACGGTTTTTATTTACTGGATTATTTGCAGGGTTATGTCATCAACGATCGATAAAGAAGTTCTCTTATACATAATACTAACAATATTGCGTTTGAAAACAAAAATATGTGTGAAGAGTTCTAATAAAGCAGTTTTATTTTTATTATGTTGAACAGTTCTGCATAGAAACATAGAAAATAAACATCGCATGTGATATAATCCTACAAACAGAGATAGGATAAGCAGGTTTTTTTAATTCAAAACTGATTTAATTTGGTTTAATGTTGCTTATATGACGGCATTACATATGCTTTTATTGTATAGATTGATTTATTGACAGATTATTGTATTGATTTATTGACATCTCCATTTTTTATTGACTTCAGATCAACATTATTCAGTAAGTATCAAACAATTTTATCATTTTATCACTTATTTAATCTAAAAATTTTTTTCAAATAAGTCGAATGTTTTAACTTTTTATAACTTGTAAAAAAATGTACTTTTCTCATAACTTGGATGTGCTTACAGATCCCGTTGTTAGTTTTGGTGAAAAGTACGTTTTTTCATTAATTCATATTTTATTATTAAATATAGTATATTTTTATTGTATATATATTTATTAATGTATATTTTATTCAGTATATTAATTTTTTTTTGAATATATATAATATAATTATATTTTATGGAGAAACAATTCTTTTTTCCTATCAGACAATTGAAATCAATTTCAGTTAATTGTAATTATTAAAAATATTATTTTGTCATATTTCCTAACAATATGTAAAATATATTGCGAATATTTTGCGAATATGTATTGTTAATATAGTGTTAATATGTTTTTTATATTATATTAAATTTAAATGTTCAATAATTTAATATATTAATATACTGAAAATATTACATGATTATAATATGAATGTATTATGAATATATCATGAATATATCGCAATATTATTTGTCCAATTTGTCCTATGTGAATTATGCACGTCAATACATTTAACCTCATTGAATGTTACAGATATTTCCAGCTGTTAAGATTATTATGTTGTTTTATATTATCACCACTTGTACCAGTATATTTTTGGAATGAATCTTGGTACTATGCTATTACTTCACAAATTTTAATTCGACATCCAATGATCATACATGGTATTTACAGCATATAAATAGTGTAGCTCATTTGTGGGGCACTAAATCTTATAACAAGTAAATATATATGTTTATAGTAAAATATCTCTCGAATCACTGAGCAACTTAAAAAACAACAAGTCAATTACTTTGTAATTAATGTACTTTTTTAATAACTTTTTAAAGAATATAATTAATTTGCAAAGAAATAAAATTTAAATTTATTCAATTTTATTACTATAAATTATACAATTATGCAATTTAATTTATATTAATGAATAAAAAAATAATATAATGTTTAACAATAAAAATTATTTTTAATTAAAATTACAGAAATATACGTCCAACTGAAACTTTGTTTGTCGGCATTTTTGCGGCTGGTGAGGGATGGCACAATTATCATCACTGTTTCCCTATAGTCCTCACTGGGACTATAAAGCAGCGGAATTTGGCGTTTATTCCGAAAACAATGTTTTCAATTGATATGTTTACGAAAATCGGATGGGCTTACGAACAAAGATGACGGAATAGGTAAAAATGATGAAAAAATAGGTAATAAAAATGATGACTCATAAATATATTTATAAATATATTTATTTGTGATGAACAAAAATTGTTCAGTAATATTTTGCATTCAATTCAGAAATTAATGATTCAATGAAGTCAGCTACTTTTATTAAATTATTATTATTCATCAAATTAATATTTAAATCCTCCTCTATTCTAATGTCTATGTGATTCATTATTATTATTATATATTCATTTTATCATATTATTTATTATATCTGTGTTTAGTATTTTTTATCGTTTCTAAATTGCTTTCTCCTTTTGTGAATATGAAACTGCCATAAGAGCCTATGTTAAAATGGTTTTTTCTATATGTATTTACTTTACAACCGCAGGTTAAAAAGTTTTTTTTAAATTCAGGTATCATTTATGTTTTATTGTTAACAATCTGCTGAAGTTTCATTCAATTCTATCATTTTTTGCATAAGTCAAGAGAACTTCCTTCATTAAGTAAAGAAGTAATATTTTCTGTTCATTTTATTGCAAATATAAATTTGTTTTACATTCCAAAAGTGTCAATCGATGATTCCCGAGTATTGAAAGAACTAAAAGATCACATTTCAATTTCAGAAAATTTCTCAGTGTATTCGATGAAGCAAACGAAGATGGACCTCGTCGGTCTGTGACGCTGATCTTTTCGCTAGGAATTTGGGAAGTGGAAGAGATGCATCAAACGTTGACCACTTTTGTAGAAACGAGGGACGCGAAATATGAAATCATCGTTTTTCATTGTACGATGACTAACGAAGAGCAGCAAATCATTTTCGAACTTCCGCCTCAGGGATTCTTTTTCATTATTTTATCGAAAAACATTGCCTCAAAACTGTATTATAGTCTTAGATGTCCCTCGTTGAAAGTAAATTATAATTCATAATAGAAAATGTTATAATGAAATCCATGACCGCGCAACAGAAAATTCATAATAGTTTATATATGACTTAACATGAAATATTATGAAATCTGGAAATTGGAACCTTTAAATACGATAGTTTATACATTTCATATTATTATATTTTGAAGGAATTCATGAAAAAATCTTATTCGAAAATATGGTTTTTAAATTTCCTGATGTTCTGCAATATCTAATATATAAAATTAGGCTTGTCAATTGAACTTTTTTGAACATTCGTAATTTCCAAACAAAATACGTTATATTTTGTACAATTTTCTAGTACAAAACATAAAAGTCACACTAATTTCTTGATTGATATCTAAATTACACAAAATCTGTAAATGATAATTAAAAAATAATGTTTACGGATTTTATTTTGTTATTAATTATAAACATAGTTTGAACTGTTCAAAATAGTTCAGTTCAAAGTTCAAATAGTTCAATTACCATTGTTTCACATTTATTTATATGTTTTATCTCAGAATTAATTTTAATTATATGATTTGTTAATCGACTTGTATTAATCAACTATTTCTCGCACTTTTACATAACAAATATAAGAAAACAAATTAAAATAATGTAAATGTGTAAATGTTCAGTTGACAAGCCTATATAAAATATTATGCATTTTCTATGATTTTAAATCGTAGAAAATAATTATATAATAATAAATTTCAAATCATTGAATTTTCTGTTGCACGATTTATATATTTTCATTGTTCACTTTTTTATTATGAATTCTTATTCATTTTTAATGAGGGGTTAGATACGGTAATTTGAATATTCTTTTTCCGTTTTAGACATTAAAGATAATAAGAAGAATTAAACGAGACAAGAAATGTCGGGCAGAGCGTCGGAAGTTGAATATCTATTGAGATTTTTGCACACTTCATCTCATTTCAACCAGAGATGGGCACAAATAATTACCCAGTTAATTACATTAAATTTTTGAAATTGGAAAAACATTATACATTTTAAAAATGTTTGAAAATGTATCTTCGCTAACTTTGAATTTATAAATTTATTTTATTTACAAAAGTAATGGTTAATTAAATATTTATTTACTTTTCAATTACTTTTAGAACTAAAATGCATATTTCGTATTTTTTTTACCAATAATAACTATGGTACCTTTATTTTTAATTCAAGACAGTCCTTTTTATGAGATAAATACACAATTTTCAAATAGATGCTTATATTCTTTTTAATACTAATTAAATGTATGTTTTAATTGAGTACTGGATTTTCTCATCTCTGATTTTTACTATTATTATCATTATTATTAAATTATTCACATTATAATTAATAATATTAACATTTGTTTGATTTACTTTAGCTTACAATATTTGTTTAAATTGATTTTATTGTATTTTAAATATAATTCATTTTAAACGTTTTTTATGTGCTGCTTTATAAACAACTTGACATACACCTAAAAAGTTATAAACAAAAGATGCGAAAACGAAAATGTTCAAAAATATGTTAAGCATCGCCTACGCAAAAAATTTCTCTTTAATTTGGCGATGCCGATCAAGTTTATTATATGTTATATATATTTTATTTATTTTTATTTAAATTCTGTTTAATAAAGATTGAAATGAAATATTAAATGAAACATTTCATCGAAACATAGAAAATTAGATAATTGAAATTTCGGTTTAAAATAGACGCGGCGTCGCAGATGGCGCTGAAGTCAAATTTTTGACTTCTTGCAAATGGTTGTTCGTGGGTGACGATGATTTGCGTTTTCGCGACTGAAGTGGCTGCTTGCTCGTGAACGGGGTGCTTCATATTTTAATAAATTTTCATTTCTTGGATTTTGCGTAGGAAAGTCCAGTGTATTGTATTTTCCGCGAGTCAACGTCTTGTTTACGGGCATTAATACTATTTAACAGGGTTTTTTATGAATAAAGTCGCTGGTGAATTATTAGATAGCAAAAAATGTGCTTGATTTTTTCGGCCATTGAATTATGAAAAACGCCATAGTGAATCTTTTTGATTGAAAAACTTGTGAGTACAAGTTATGTTATTTTTTGATTTAATTTAAATTCTAATGAAAATGAAAATGGTTTATCTGATAAATTCTTCTAAATTCTAATAAATTATATATTCAAAAAATATAATGTTTTTATTAAAACAAGACTTTTTTTCTTAAAAAAATGGCGGTGATTATAAGAGAACTACGTCATAATTAAAAAAATCGATTAAACAAAAGATTGTTAAGTTTGGTTTTTATTTATTTTGTACTTGATGATGAATGAGTTTACATAAAGAAATGTTAAGTTTTTATTATATATATTTTGGTTAAACAATTTCATTTATAATAATTTTCGATAATTTAAATTTCGGTTTAAAATAGACGCGGCGTCGCAGATGGCGCTGAAGTCAAATTTTTGACTTCTTGCAAATGGTTGTTCGTGGGTGACGATGATTTGCGTTTTCGCGACTGAAGTGGCTGCTTGCTCGTGAACGGGGTGCTTCATATTTTAATAAATTTTCATTTCTTGGATTTTGCGTAGGAAAGTCCAGTGTATTGTATTTTCCGCGAGTCAACGTCTTGTTTACGGGCATTAATACTGTTTAACAGAGTTTTTTATGAATAAAGTCGCTGGTGAATTATTAGATAGCAAAAAATGTGCGTGATTTTTTCGGCCATTGAATTATGAAAAACGCCATAGTGAATCATTTTGATTGAAAAACTTGTGAGTACAAGTTATGTTATTTTTTGATTTAATTTAAATTCTAATGAAAATGAAAATTATTTATCTGATAAATTCTTCTAAATTCTAATAAATTATATATTCAAAAAATATAATCTTTTTATTAAAACAAGACTTTTTTTCTTAAAAAAATGGCGGTGATTATAAGAGAACTACGTCATAATTAAAAAAATCGATTAAACAAAAGATTGTTAAGTTTGGTTTTTATTTAATTTGTACTTGATGATGAATGAGTTTACATAAAGAAATATTAAGTTTTTATTATATATATTTTGGTTAAACAATTTCATTTATAATAATTTTCGATAATTTAAATTTCGGTTTAAAATAGACGCGGCGTCGCAGATGGCGCTGAAGTCAAATTTTTGACTTCTTGCAAATGGTTGTTCGTGGGTGACGATGATTTGCGTTTTCGCGACTGAAGTGGCTGCTTGCTCGTGAACGGGGTGCTTCATATTTTAATAAATTTTCATTTCTTGGATTTTGCGTAGGAAAGTCCAGTGTATTGTATTTTCCGCGAGTCAACGTCTTGTTTACGGGCATTAATACTATTTAACAGGGTTTTTTATGAATAAAGTCGCTGGTGAATTATTAGATAGCAAAAAATGTGCTTGATTTTTTCGGCCATTGAATTATGAAAAACGCCATAGTGAATCTTTTTGATTGAAAAACTTGTGAGTACAAGTTATGTTATTTTTTGATTTAATTTAAATTCTAATGAAAATGAAAATGGTTTATCTGATAAATTCTTCTAAATTCTTATAAATTTAATATTGTAAGAATATAATTTTTTTATTAAAATAAGACTTTTTTCTCCATTTGATTTCCATGCGTGCCATATTTGTCTACGAAAGAATTATTTTACGAATTGACAATTTTATGAAAACAATAAATGACGAAAATGTAAATAATAATAAATAAATAAATAAATAATGAAATAAATTAACTAATTAAGTTACAAAAAAATTACGGAAAACAATTTAACGAAACATGTTCACATTGGAAATATAATTCTTGCGAAATTAAGATTTTACGACAAAGCAAACTGCTTTTAAATGAATGAAAATAGAAATTAACTAATTATGTTGTAGAATTAAAAAATATACGAAAAAATTACATTAAACAGTTATTATGTTATATTCAAGTATTATTTTATGAAAACTAATATCTAAATAACAAAATTATAATAATAATATACAACAAATTAATATACAATAATTAGTTGGCTTGTTTATAAATTAATTGATTTTTTGTGACTTTATATAATAAAAATCAGTTAATTTTCTCTATACATATTTGTCAATGTTTGTAATTCAATTAAATCATACACAGTAAAAAAAATTGGTGCCAGTGTAATAATTTCGGTATAATTTGTTACACCTCAAGGTGTAAATATATCAAAAGTATAATTATGATTGGCTATTGGTACATCAATCAATTGACACTTTTTAGACATTAATTTGTCTCTCTTGATATGAAATATACTAAATATCTATATACTAAGTATCTCTGAAGTAATGTTATTCATTTATTAGGTTTATTTGAAAACACTACACTGAGCCGATTAAACTGCAAAGAACAGTCTAATATACACCAGACATTGGTGTATTAGTAACATTTCGTTCATTGAGGTTAAAGTTTATTGACATTTAGGTGAATTCTCACCTGTAGTTGTTGACGAAACGCCAGTCATAGGTGTTTCCTCACCAGACAGTGAGATTTTTATAATTTTTTTTAAATACACCAGACATTGGTGTTTTATCTGCTCAGTGTAGAAACCTGATAATAAAAATCAGTTAATTTTAGGGTTACCACCTTTGGCCTACCGCAGACCCGGAGATTGTTAACCGGGGGGGGGGGGTAATGTTTAGAAATAGTGAACTGAATGTTTTTTTAAATATTTAATATATAATATTTTTTAAATATTCTTATATACTAAATACTACCACTAAATGACTAGACATCTTTGGTAGAATTTTTTTTAAATGATATTTGTTGTTGCTTCGTGCCGCTTTTAATAAATATTTTTTTTCGGGTTTTTTTAAATATAAATAAAATTGATCACAGGTCATGTCAAAATTAATTCTAATTGACAATTCAGCTTTCATTAAACAAGTTCGCATTCTGTTTCTGTTATCAGTCCACACGTTTTCCATTAATGAAAAAACGCGTTCAACAAACGCATTACTGACTGATATACTGAGAACACGCGTTACCAGTTTTTTGATTTCGAGTAATTGATCACAACTTTTGCAAATCGAAACCCACATTTGTTCGGTAGTTTTGTCTCTTAACGATGGAAGAATTTGGTTGTTTACAATGATCTCATCGTAAAGCCTATCGTTATTTAAAATTAAATTCATTGCAGAGGCTACTTTCAGAACATCATCATAATTTAAATTGACTTTTTTGACATTCAAAGCAGACATCAACTTCATAGGACTGTTTTCATAATCATAGTATTTATGAATATAATTTAATGTTTGAGAGTAAACGTTATTAACCTCTGCAATGAAATTACATTGTTTTGCACTTGTAAAATATGGTAAAGATTGTTTTACATTACTGCCAAAAAACTGATCGTTTAATCGAGACTCTAACTTCGTTTTTAAATCCACCATAACATCATGTAGTTCTGTCGCTGTGACATCCTTTTTTTCTAAAATCAAAATTGTTTCCATCAAAACATAAAGAAAATGTGATACAAAGTTCAAATAAAGTTCAGGAAACGTACAATGAATCAAATCCTCTTCTAATTCATTTTCTTGGTCAGTAATAAATTTCCAGATTGTTTTATCGCATTCTTCTTTACCCTGGTTCAAAAAATATTGTTTAATAGCAGGCCACGCTAATAATAATCTTTCTAAAGCTTTGTTCAAACTAAGCCATCTTGTGGGGACATTTTTCAACATATTCGCATATTCCATTTCGAAAAAATCGTAACACGACTTCAACTCACGCATAGATGACGTGCTGTTAGAGAATTCCGAATATACTTTATTAATTAAAGTTTCGATGTCATATGTCAATTGTTTACAAACGAACTTTGCTGCATTGTGCACAACGTGACAATTGCAGTTTGCTTTTTGGTACACCGAATTAATTTATCCGTAATTTACGGCAGCATTATCGGATAAATAAGAAACGATGTCATCGATTAATAATCCGCAATCATTAAGGCAATCGGCGATTTTTTTTCAATTGCTTCTGACGATTCCTAGTCGTCGGAGTAAAAATCCAATATTTTATTTTTAATTCCTTCGCCTGGAATGAAATATGTTACAATTGATGGAAATAATTTTAAATTTCCCTTATTCGACGCATCCGACGAAATTGAAAATGGTTGACGCTCTTTTGTTTCCGGTTTTAAGTCTTGGAGAACTTCTTCTATTGCTTTCACATTTTTTTTTGACAACGATGAATCGTGAAATATTTTACAATTCAATGTTATCTGACAATCGCAACTATTATAACTTTGCTGATGCTTTAGTGTATGATAAACTGATGCTAATTCAGCAATAGTTACTGCATCTTCTTCACTACTATCGTGTTTTGTGAAAAATGTGGTCATTAACTGACTTGAATTTCTTGTCCTTACGATGTTTGCATGACGTGTGCTAGAAAGATGCGTTTTGACAGCTTTTTCTCCATCGTGTTTTATTACAAAGCTGATACCACAAAATGTACATCTGCCTGTAAATTCGTTTTCTTTTACGAGCCATTCCTTATAGTTTGCTTTTTTGAGCCAATCGTCGTTGAAGTTTGTATAATAACACTTTTTTTTGGTTTTGAAGCTCCGATACTCTCGTCACACATTCTGAGTATTAATTTTCCTTTTAAAAAAATGTTTTTAATTCAGTTTTTATTTATTAGTGATAGAAAAATTCATTAGTGAAAAAAAATAACTAACCTGTCAACCTAAGTTGTTACATTAGTGTTTGTTTTGGATTACACGAATTGTACGTTTACTTAACTTTAATAATTTAATATATGAATTAATATATAATAAATTAACTTAAAAATATATTTTAAGAATTAATGATTACATCTTTTACGCTTTTGCTCTCGACACACAAGCTTGCCAGAGGAATAAAAAGCGCGCGAAGTTTTCAATGTGAACATAGGTATATACTAATACATGATATTAGGTAAATTTGGTATTATGAGGGCGAGTTTTCATGAAAAAATATTATAATATTACAATAAATATTATACACTTTTAATATGTCGACTTAAAAATCGATTTTAATTAAAAAAAAATTTTTTTTGTCTTAAAAATCATCATTCACCCGGAGAATTTTCAGCAGGACCCTGACCCCGGAGAATTGTCTGTAAACCCGAAATCTCCGGGTCAAAAAGACGAAGGTGGTAACCCTACTTAATTTGCTCTATACATAGTTGTCGATGTTTTGAATTCAATTAAATCATATACAGTAAAAAAATTGATGCCAGTGTAATAATTTGGTATAATTTTTTACACCCAAAGGTGTAAATATATCGAAAGTATAATTATGATTGGCTATTGGTACATCAATCAATTAACATTTTTTAAACATTAATTTGTCTATCGATATACTATTTCATAACCACCATTTCTTTTTCACAAACTTTGACCTGATCACTTTTATGTAATTCTTTCAATATGTAATGTAATAATTATAATAATTAATTACTCGTGTTATTTGAGAACGCTCAAGCCCCACGAGATTCAACCAATCAGAATAAGAATAGATTTGATGAAAGTAAAGTAGCCTACAAATGATTCGATAAGATACATGCAGCCAATTCACATCTGTCATCTTCTTTTTCCCTTTAGGATTCTTTTTTAATATTTTATTTAATTATTACGTAGTAGTTTATATATAATAGTTTAAATGAGGTTTAAAATGTAATTGTTGTGTAATGGTTGTGTATTTATGGTCTAAATGCGGAAAATGTACACCAAATTAACAATCATCAAATTAACAGCAACTTTACACCAAAATGACTTTAAAAAATTCTACTTGATGAAATTAATATTACTGAGTGACATGGCCGTATCACTCGGAGATGTTATTTTAGGGAAAAAATGCAGTCACATCACTTCGTGATATGACCCATGGTTACTATCAATAAATCAAGAGACACGGTAGTGTCTCTGGCCAAGTACAAAAAAACGATCGTTTTTGTGCGGCCAGCACTACCGTGTCTTTTTTCAGATACGGACAAATGCCGTTTTTCAACATATTTTTGTTTGCGTGTAGAATAATTGATTTAAATTATCATGTCAATTGCAGTAACTATTTTAAACAACCATGTTTTGCTTGGTGCTGTGGACCAAAACAAAGGACATAAGTGTCCTCGACATGAAAGATGTGCAGACGAAGGACGGACTGACGCAGGCGAAATGGTGCGGAAAATGGTACCCTGCAACAGTTCTGTTGAAAAACAGTAAGACAAACATAATATTTATATTAATGAAAATTGATGAAAAATTGCTTAATTGTCCTCATAAACTGTACTTTTACTCATAACTAAATGGAAATAAGAATAATACAATACTTTTTTTCAACTATACTAAATATTATTGTTTAATATTACATAGCAAGGATTAATTTTTTCTTTTTAGAAGACAAGAGTATGCTTGAGAAGACGGAAGTTGGCACAGATGGCACAATTTTGCAAAAAAATGCCCCCCCGGAAACACCAAAATTAAATTACAGGAGAAAGGATGACAAGTCTCAAATTTGTGCCAAGCAAAACGCTATACGGGACCGAAATGAAAACATTTTAAAAAGAGGCAGTATTTTCAATGTAGATTCAAGTAAGATTTTGTAATAATTTTTCTCGATTTAAATAAAAAAATAATTTTTTTAAATAATTATGTAAAAAAATCTATAAAAGAGGATAGACGTCCCTAGTAGAAATTGAACAGGGTATGCCCTGTTTACAAATTTGCCCTGTTAGGATTTAGCGGGGCGTGCCCTAAATAATTACGCCCTGTCCATACCCATTTATGCCGATACGGGCTGTAGCGTGGTAGCCGTATTAGGGCTATAGTTATGATTGCATAGTTCACTATAGTCGGGTTCCAGCAATGATGCCCTATTATGGCTGAAATTGTGATTTAATAGCTAGTTATAATCGGGTTCAAACAATGACGCCCTGTTATGGCTGAAATTGTGATTTCATAGTTCGCTATAATCGGGTTCAAACACTGACGCCCAGTTATGGCTGAAATTGTGATTTTATAGCTAGTTATAATCGGGTTCAAACAATGATGCCCTATTATGGCTGAAATTGTGATTTCATAGTTCGCTATAATGGGGTTCAAACAATGACGCCCTGTTATGGCTGAAATTGTGATTTCATAGTTCGCTATAATCGGGTTCAAACAATGACGCCCTATTATGACGGAAATTATAATATCATATGATTTTATATCATTCAATAACATTTAGATATTTGTATCATGAACATAATATGAATAAAACAATTATTTTCAATCACATAAAAGTTTAAAATAGTTGTTTTATAATAATATTATTATAAACTTTAAAGTTGACAAATAATTAGCTATATTTTTTGTAAAATTGAAATTAGAAAATTAATATATTAAATAAATATTTTCATTTTAATTATAACATCATGACATTTATATATTTATAATATTTATATTTCTAGCTAGTGATTTTTTGTAATTTTTAATTACAAATATTAAAATTGAATTGAAATAAAAATATTTTTAAAGTTATTTGTTATAATAAACCGAGCGCATAACTATGAAATAAATAAAGAATATGTTAAAATTTAGTTTTAACTTTAACTAGAAGGAAGATAAGATTGTATTAGAGTTTCTACCTAACCAAGTACCTAACGGAATATTCAGAACAAAGCATTTTTTACGTGCGGCAACTTAAACGTATTCGTTTTTCATAGCTATTCACACAGGCTTTGATAGCTCATTGTTAGTGTGTTGCGTTTATATCTACAAACTCGTGCGTTCGAATCCCAGCGGCAGCGATTTTTCAATGTTTTTCCGGAATTGCGATCGAAATGTTTATTCACGAAAATATCTGACCATTATTGTTTACATTGTCCGAATTCCGACAATATATATGTTATATATATATGTGTATAACATATCAATTATGTATATGATTTGTTATTCATATACATAAATGTAAAATCTTAAATTCAAGAAATTGCTACAAAAAATTTTAGTTGTAAAAAACAACTTTGTATGGATAACGTTGAAAAGTATGTTTTGTCTATAATTCATTATTATAACCCGATTACAGTTAACAGGGCATTTTAGGGCGAGCATAATTAAATATAAGTTATCTTTAACTTGGCACCCCTGAAGAATATTTTTCATTCGGGCTTTATAGTTACAGCCCGATTAGCATTGCAAGGGCATATAGAATTGAAGCCCTAACGGGGCATTACAAGTATCGCCCTAACAGGGTTTCATAATTACATCTGTTTAATGCCCTGCGTTACGTTTCACGTTGCAGCCCTGTCGGGCGTAGACCGGGCGTCATGATTAGCTGTAATCGGGCAACATGCATCCCGATTACAGCTAACTGCCGCCCTGTTACAATTTCTACTAGGCGTCACACACAAAAGTAAATTAAACTTATTTACTTATTGCATATAGTTTACTTTATTGAAAAATGTATCTACTTTCAATCGTATTAATCGATATAACGAGAAGGAGAAACAAACTAAAAGAAATTAAGTGGCAAGATGTGTATGAAAAGGGACAGAATAGCGAAAACCTCACTCAAACAAGCGACTCGACTTGACTGTACGACGCTGATGACGACCCAGAGATGTAGGCTGGGCTGACCGGAATGAGGCTGACGACGTGGTCGACAATTACCAGACTCCGCCGATTGGCAAACGGAGCTAGTGGTGGAGAGTATGCTCCGGACTGAGACCTTCGTTCAGTGGTAAAGGTCGCGAACTGAATCCCCTGAAATCCGGACAGCTCGCGGTAATGACCATGAGTACTTTGCGTTTGTTCGTTCTCTGCCGCCTTCTTTGCCCTCGACTTTGGCCAAGTTTGCCCAGATGTTGGCTCTGGGGTGATGGTTTTTGCCTACTCGAAAATATCGGATGTCAACTCGTCAGGTGTTCCCTCGATTTGTGTAGACCCGAAGACGGGGTAAACTCGTAGACTTTTAGCCATCTTGGGGTCCGTTAATAGTGCTCAGCACAGTAGTATTTTTCAGAATACTGTCGTTCCTTTTTCGGTCATCGAGATTCAGTCGAAGTGCCTAATTACGCGGGGAGGGGAGTTTCTCCTTTTCATTATATTCTGTGTATTGACTAATAATCGTGTCAACACCCAATGTCAATGAAATCAATAAGAGACATAATCTTTTGTGACTAAATTGTCGATATATACTTTTCCCAAGAAAATAATGCGAATAGTCATTAGATTATATATATATATATCGATGTGCATATAAAATGTTAATGCGAACAGATTTTTTCTCACAATTTTATACTTGATATAATTGTTTCGGGCCTCTGTATAGGCTTGACTGTTTAATTTGCAAGGGCATTTAAAGACTCTAAAAAGTTTTAAAATGGATTTTTTTATGCACGAATGTGTAAGAATCAAATCACTTAAAACAGTGGAAGGTTTGCGAAAATATGCTTTAAGTTATACGCATTAGGCGGTACTCTGTTTCAAATTACTTGTTAAAAAATAATGTTTAGTGCTTCAAAAACGTATCGTTATTGCGTATTATCGCAATAACGATACGTTTTGGAAGCACTAAACACCGTGTCTCTTATTTACTACGTTGATGATAGAGATAATCATGATGAATAGATAGAAATAGATATCAATTAAAGGAAGAAATGTCCTTCCTTTAATTGATGTTATTGATTGTTCTAATAAAAAACAACTGTATAAGATTACTTTTCTCTTTTAAAACAATTAGCTCCAGTTACCTGGAAGAAGCCCGGAGAGTCCACAATTCCACGAAAAATTGGTAATATACATGGTAAAAAATCTTTATCGTAAAAAAACATATCGTAAGATAACGTAATATATTATATTTCACAATTATATGTGTGACATCCTTGATTCGCTCGTGACGACATATCACACGATCGTGAAATCACCAACTTTTCTCACTAGTTGTAGAATATACTATTTTCCAACATGCGCATGAAAAGTGGCCTATTATTCAACTTATTTCGGTGGATAAAGTAACCCGTTTCCACCATGCGTAGGCAAAACATTCACAAAAGTAGTTACTTTTCCCATTCTTAAATACTTTTGCCGCTCATGGCGAAAACTATCGTGTAAGATTATTGAAAAAAGTTGGCGACACACGAGCGTGTGTGACATGTTCGCGAAATCGCCCCAACTTTTCCCATTAGTTGTACAATATACTATATCGTATTTAAAACATAAATTTTATTATTAAAAAAATTATATAACAAATTATCCCGTATGGAAATATTCAACTGGCCCAGTTTTTGGCCATCATTGGCCTAATTAGGTACGACATTGGCATAGAACAATTTTTTCACATTGGGAAAACGTTGGGATGAAACGCCAACCCAAGGTTGATTAACAACGTTGTTTGGAGGTTGCTTTACCAGTCTTGTACCAATTGTGTTTCTCTTACTCGAAGGGTAAAAATGCCTATTTCTCCCACTGTCTTGCGTTGGAGAAGTGAGCATTTCTCCAACTCAAAACAGTGGGAGAAATAGGCAATTTTACCCTTCCTCGTAAGAGAAAATATTGTACTTTACATTTGGGAGAAGTAGGGACTATTCAAACTCGTGTGTGATTGGCCACTCGCTTCGCTCGTGACCAATCACACAATCGTTGGACAAGTCCCTACTTCTCCCACTTGTAAAGTAATATACTATTCCCAATGTCGTTATGACGTTGGTTAACTATTCTTGTTTCAGTGTTCTTTGCCAATGTCGTTTCGACGTTGTTTTGCCAAGTTTACGCCAACATTGCATTTTGTATAACAAATAGAAAAATATTTATTATACCTGTACGAATTGTTTGTACTTCATTTTTAGGGTGTTTATAATTATATTTAATAATTGAATTTAGGTTCGAAGATGAAGTTGCATTATTGATTTTCGAAGATTTGAACTCTTACCTCCAACGTGACTGTCCGTCGTCTTATTCACTGCTCCACTCCTTCGGTTATTCATTTGAATTTCAATAGATCCTATCACTGTGGCATGTTTAAATCGTCACAACGTTGTTAGCCGACATTCTGCCAACTATCTTAAAAACTGATTATGCCTAGTTCTATATTAATAGGAATAAAATCCAATTTTTATAGTAATAATTAATTAATCTTAATAAACAATTTAATAAATGAATAATTAATTATTTGTATTATTTACAAAGATGAATAGATAAATATAAATTAATATTTTATAAAAAACATAAATTATACCTTATTTCTTAATATACGAATACATGTTTATTTTGTATTACTTATTTATAAAATTAAAAAAAAATAAATTCTCAGTTTAAGCATGTGAAGTTTTGCTATAATATTTTTAGTATATAGCATTTGAATGTTTGCTATAATGTTATTAGTGTAAATTCTCATCAATATTAGCATCATTAACTAATAATATATGCAATTATTTAGTATTTTTAAATTAAACATGTATCTATTTTTATTAAATGACTTACTTAATAGTATTTCTTAATTTAATTATAATATCATATGATTATTTCACTAACTTAATTATAATTAACTGTTAACAAAAACTAAATAATAAGGTATAGTTAACGTTGAATCACAATGTCGGTTTAAAACTGGCTGTAAACGATGGCTAACAATTTTGTATTAATTGCATTGAATAAGACCATGGCCCAACGTTAGCATGCAGATATTTTACAACGAACATTTTGAGTCAATTAATGTTGGGTAACAATGTCGGTTCAACGTCGGTTAAAAACTGGCTGCAAATGTTGGCAGAAAATTTTGCGTCAACGTTGGCAAAACAATCAATACAACATTTGTCCAACGTTGTTATGCCAATGTCATTTGCCAACATTGTTACAATCTTGGTTCGAATGTGAAATTGTTGTAATGCTGACATTTTCCATAGACTAAGAAACCATCGATCGAAGCGCCCTCGCGTAGGGCAATAAGAAACTATTGGGCCGTATGACAGATGTAAACATATTTCGGAGCACGTTATTTGTAATATTTAAGCAATAATCTTACTATTGTAATTTGCTAATTAATATGAATAAAACATACAATAGCCGTGTTTGTTGTGTGCCGGGGTGTAAAAGTGCAGAAGGGAAAACATTTGGTGTTGAATTTTATAGATTTCTGCTTTTCTTTACACTCGTTCTTTGAAAAGAGACTAAAAATCGTGCATCCTTTTAGATATTTTTTTTAATTGCAATTCCGAAGGCTTATTCCAAATCATCGGCTGATCCGTTTTTGATAAAGTATTTTCCGTATTAACATACAAACAAATTGCAGCCGAATGTTTGCAATAGCAGTTGCCAGCCTTGCAAGTGCAATTTGCATCTA
>JABFPJ010001622.1:0-24315 GCA_022817425.1 Gryon sp. ZL-2020 | reverse complement strand
TAGCATTCTGAATCCATCGGCAAAAAATCATCAAATTTTACTGTTAAAAACAATAATTTTTGAAGAAATAAACATAAATATTTACTAAAATAACTTTCATTTTTACTGTTTTTCACAGCAAAATTGATGATTTTTTACCGATGGATTCAGAATGCTATTAAAAAGAGTAAAAATTCAAGATCTATGATTGTCAGTGTAGACGACTCTTTTGTCGTATGATTGTTAGGGTTGCTTTCATGAAATGAAGATCCGATTTCAGAATTATTTTGATTGTAGATTTTCATATTAAACCAAGCAAAACACTAACTTTCATTAATTATTTTCTCTTTGGTTTTACATTTGAACATTTAAATTTGCATTACAAAAAGATTATATTACGATTTACGCAATATTTATATTATTTACAAGTAAACTAATTTACTTGTAAATTAGTAGTTAAGCATGTTTGCAATTTACAACGACGCTGAAATATAATCGTTACTTTTATACAATGTTTCATTTCAAATTGGTCGTAGGATAACTATTTTGTTCTCGAGATTAATTTTAGTCTATTTTAAATTCTACCTCAAGAAAGTTTGCATAATATATATGCAAAGCTGAACATTGAAATTATAGTTAAATCGACTTTCTGTTACAAACACAAAATCGACACATTTAATTTATTCAAGTTAGAGCGTCTAGTTAATTATTTTTCAAGATTCTATCGAAATAAGCTATGTGCCAACTTTGCGTAAATACTTCGACAGCCATTTATCAGGGACTCTGAGAAATCAGTCAAATTCGTACTTCAATTTACATACATGTCAAATTAAAAGTAATTAAACTCCACTTTTTTTAGGCTTTTACTATATCACCTCAATGCTACCACGACTTACGTATATTGAATTTCATGTGAAACTTTCATCTAAATCATGTAATAGTAGAACATAAATCGAGTTCATAAATCGATCACCAGCATACATCAGCAATAAAATTGCAAATAAATTGAGATTAATAGAAATGTCTTGCTCAGGCTTGTATTTGGATGTATGCCAGTGTTAATTAAATTATGTACTGAAGACGATCATGTTGTGTCGACATGAGACACAAATGTGTTGCATTGACAACACACGTCGCGGTGCCAAAGCCGTCTCTGATTTCATCCAAACTGTGTTGATTTTTCTTGACGAATCTAACACGCCCTGTAATTTTGGCTGGCAACGACAGACTCGTACTTAACGACTATCACAAAGACTGCTATTCTTGGCACTTAGGCACAATGGTTCAACCACTTAGTAACTCACTTTTCTCATTGCTTGTGTTTGCACAATTGCAAACAATTAAGTTACATTTTGCGGACGCTTATTTCAGTATGGGTGGTAAATTAAGTAGGTTGAGATGCACGTTGATGCTCTGCGCTTGACGATATTCGCACAATTTCGGAAACAAGAGAATAGTTGCGGTGATGATTTTGAAATTCCATCTTCAGGAAGATTGTTGATCTGATGTTAGGACATGTCATTTGACGTTATCATAGTTGTGTGTTCGAGTTGTAAGTACAATGTCAGTGACATAACTGCAGTCGGTTACAATTTAATTAGTACTTTAACTGACTAAAATAGCCATAAAGCTTTAATGATCAAATCAATCTTGTTATATAACTGGCATTATGAGATTGTTATGCCATATATAACGTGGACTTTATATAGAAGATATATTAGCTTAAATGTTAAAATCTATAAGACAATTATGGATGGATTTATTTATATGGATTCTTCAAATATAACCAACTGTTACCACGTAAATGAGATTAATAATTCTAATAATAACAACCACAAAGTATATATTGAACATAATTATATATTATTTTTTTACCTCATTTTATATTTCAAAAATGAAATTTAATATTCTGTCAGAGAAACTTCTGTATAGATTTAACTTTCACTAAACCACCAGATTCAATATTTTTGTACTTTAAATTAAATATCCTGCATTTTTCTCAATATTAGAATAAATTGCATACAAATTACATCATTTTTATGAAGACTGTTTTATTTTAAAATTCATTTTTCCATCGAGAAACTACTTAATCTCAAAAAAGGAAAAAGTCTTACATTTTATATAAGAAGAGAAAAAAAACACTATTGAAGGTGTAATTTTGACCGAAAAAGATCGAACTTTGACAATCCTCAATGGCAAATAGAAAATAATCATCACGTCTCCTTGTCTTTTTTTCAATTTCCGTTCGTCCGCTTTTATACACGATTTGTGATTCGAAATCCGTAAAAGAAAATTCAAAACACCAATCCAACGTTGGCCATGACAAGCCACAGAAAACATACCTTTCTATCTCTATTCACAAGGAGAGCTCAACTCGGAGCAAAACTTATACAGCTTGGTTTTATGCAATTTCAATTCCGTGATTTATTTTCATCTCTTCAGCAGCGAGCTGCGATCAATGCTAAGAAGAGCGTCTCGGAGTCCTCTAAAGATTTTTCTTCGATGGCGCGGTCCTGCTTTTCCTACCTCTACGTAACCCCCCTCCCCCCCCCTTCTTGTCGTCTTTTTCTTCATTCAACATTCCTCTATTTATTTCATTTCCCACAGTCGACACCATTTTGAGTAACTTGATATCGCGCGCGCCCAGCATCGCATCCAAATCGTTCTCGCTATTTCATCAAAATCGTTCATTCGTGTTAAACTCAATGCTAATCTTACATTTATCTCTTCACAAAAAGTATTTCCTTTCAGTAATCAATATTACATCTCGTCTAGACAATTCAATGTTCTATTTTGTTCTTATGTATGTGTGTATCTGCATAATATAAATGCACAATTTCAACATGAAATTTAGTAAATAATAAATCGTTGAAATATTAAATTGTTCATTTCATTATTTTACATTATATTCATTTGTAAGTTATATTCTGGACAAATAATATTTGGAAATGAAATAATTAAAATAGCATGAGGTGAAGAAATTAAATACAAATAGGCTATTTATTATTCATTGAAATACATTATTTTATTTAAATTATTTAAAATTTGTATTTCTTATAATTAATAATATGCAATTTTAATTTGTCTTTTGATGTGATGCGTACTGTGTGAAATTATATAGAGTTGCGCAAATTGAAAATACTGACGCGTTTTATCAACAAGAAGAAATACAATAAAATGTATGTATACATTTGCATGTGAGCGTACAAACATCGCCATCTGTTATATGGAAAATATTTGTCGCTTTATCGTAATTAAAGTAAAATCTTTTTAACGAAATTCAACAAAAATACAGCAAACGAGAAAAGTGCTAGGGTCAAGCAAATGACAATACCGTCTACGTTAATTGTTCCAATGTGAAAAGTAAAACAGTATTAAAAGGATGTTACATTCTCTACGTCCAATTTTTTTAGAGAGTTGTGTCATAGATTAAAATAAACGTCGAATAAAATAAGCAAAAAAGTATTATAAAAACGTGTAAGGTAACTGTACATTTAATTATCAGCGTCGTCTAAGTGAATATTATTACGTGTTAAATTGTACATTCGAACTAACTAGTTTCACTTAAATAGCGAAATAAATTTGATCGTATGAAACAAGCTTCTTATCGCATATTATTTTCATATCTTTGTACGCTCAAGAAATATTATCAAGAAAACATTATTTCCATAAAGAATAGGCAACAGGCGAAGATGGCGGCGATAAGCAGTGCAACAAACTTGGGAATTTAACAATGATATTTATAGTGTTGAAGGATTTCTGGTTTTTTTTTCATTTTTGACAGAAATAATGGCACTGCAAAAGTTGTTAATGATTTATTGAATGCAAATTTCGATGAATGCATGCGCGGGCGGGTCCGGCAAAATCCACAAGAAGGTGCCAAGATTGTAGATAACTCGGTCAATGATCGTTGAGTTGAGATAACCGAAGTGGATCTAAATACGCGGGCGTAAAGTTTATCTCCTCGTATTAAACTTACGCTTTTACTTTCGTATCAACACCGTTAATTATGCGCGGAAGAAAGTTTGTTTTATCATTTTCATTTGCGAGTGCTTTGAGTTTCAATTAATGATATGCTTTATTGCATTATACAACGCGATTAATGCGACTCAAACATTTGCCACATTTGTTTTCAGTTATTTTAATTAGTGAATTATTGTTTTGTACGTACGAGTGAATTCACTGCTTAATTGCTTATTCAAATTTGTTGTAATTCTATGTTGCTATTGACGGAATGCAAAATAGACATTTTGCGCGTAACATTTTTGTTGGTAGTGCGTATTTGAAATTATGTGCTTTATTCTTTTAAATGATTATAGTATAATAACGTAATTTATTCTGACAGTCGGCCGGTATAAGAAAGATAAGAAGGGAAAGATAAAAAGTTTATATGCAAATGTGTGCATTTCTCATTGATAAACTTTGGCAGTGATAGTAATTTTAGTTGTTAATTCAAATTGGTAAACAAAAGTATATACGATGTTATCAGATAAAAAAACTTAGTTATTCAATAAATCGATAACTTTTTTAAGGTTTAGATTTAAGTAGTCGAGGTAAATGATTATTCGGCCAGTACGGACTAGAATATAGAATCTATTATAAAAATAGCATATTCAATCTTATAGTCATTGGGCAACTGTACTAGTAAGATTGTATTAAATTTGATATTAATATTTTGCTGATAATAAATAAAACATATGAATATTGAAAATGATGTTTATGTTATCCTATAAATTTGTACAATCTAATATGTCTGTTGTTATTCAACTCGTGAGCGTTATTGTTATGTTACATTACGTTATGATTTGTTAGTTTTGTTAGTTTGAAATATTTGAAAACTGAATTTTGTCTTATTTAAATAAATTGTCGCTTATTTTCATGAATCAAATAACAACGATATAAAAGACATATATTTACCTATTGAAATACAATTATATAGGAGTTCAATAAAAAGAGTATTGATTATAAAATGAATGCATGAAATTTAATTGAGATTTTTATTTCAGAGATTAATTTTTTTGTCACAGTACAAATCGATGTTTGATTTGTATATACATATTCATTTTTATTATCATCATCACATTCTTATTATTATCGTTATATCTCTTTCATCCAATCAATAATAGACACAACATTCCAACGAGGATAAAAGTTACAATATCAAAGACTTCACAACATCATTTATTCTACTGCGATCAACGTTATGAACCTTTTTAACCCCAACAATAAACCTTCCCCTAAAATATCGTTAGCGTCTCCCTATCCATTGCAGAATGACAAAAATTCATTTACACACATATCAGCTTGAACTCATTACGTTGAATTGAAAGTCTTTGAATCCAATAAAATATGCTATCGAAAAAACGAATGAACCGAGCGCAGAGACCGAAGGACGGAAGGAATAAAAGGAATAATAATATGCAAGATCGAGCTTAATCCTCGTAATACCCTTTCGAGTGGTCCGTGGCCGTAGTGACGGCGCTCTCGAGGCTCCGTGCGCGCCCTCTCTTATCGATTTTATTGAACCGGTGTAATATTTGAGTCGCCGGTAAGACAAGCTTTTCAACATGTAACAAGGCATAATGTGCCGAAGTGCAAGCGCGTTATCGAAATTGAAAATGATTTGGGATCCCGCATCGCGCACGCTCGCACGTGCATCATATTTTTTTTCGATGGGGGGTTAACACGCTCCTGGGGATTGAGCATTGGGGAACGATAGAAAATAATGCAGACAGATGCAGAATTGAACGACGCTTTGATCAGCCGGACGCCCAATATTGCGCGAGGGTCTTCTCGCTTACACTCACGCAAACTGATGTATTAAGTTTCTGCACCCGGCTGTGTGTGCAGTTGCAGTGACAATAAAAAAAAGGAACAAAAAAAGAGAGAGAAAAAGAGAGCGACAAAAAAAAGTAAAATGTAGCGCGTGCATAAATCTGGAATGTGTTTGGCACATTTTAACCTTTGTCCTGAAGTGATATTCTCAAGGTCCTACGAACCAACCAACGTTCGGATTAACGTCACGTTCCGTCAGCGTACTCGTACCAAATTATATTCACTTGCCGTAGAAATGAAGGACTGAACGTTTTTCGACGGATACGTTGCGACAATTCAGTGTTATGTGTCGAGGATATTAGTTCAGTCTTGTTAGATCTGATTTATGGGTACAAAAATATGGTACAGGCGACATAATTAAATTTCGTCGCCGGGCTTTCCGGTTTATTTCATTTTCGGATTCAATTATTTCAGTCAAAATAAAAAAGATTCTCATAAAATATAATTTTGTGGATATTTGTCATTTGATTATGTCGCTTTTTTGACAATTTTGAGATTCTGCTGAGATTATTTTTAATCAAAGTATCTTTTTTGAATTTTTTCAATTTTTTCAACATTTCAAGCTTTTAATTTTTCTTTTGTAGTTGCGTAATAATAAAATTAATTGCACGTTAAATTGTTTGATCAAAGAAATGTATTTGTCGTTTATTGTGACAATAATTAATTATTGTCAATCAATATTTTCTTTAGAATACATGTGTCAAAATGTACATGACGTTGATTTACTCTCAAATGTAACAATAAAATATCGACATCCATTCTCTTTTTACCAGATGTAAGACAAACAATCTCGTTGGCATTAATCGATTGCAAATCCGATTATATGTTTATATCTGTACCTTTCACATTATACAAACTTAAATCTCAAATATTTTTTATCTTGATTAATTATAAATGTTCTATCTTTTTCATTGCTTCTTTTTTTTTAATTATCGAACAATTACTTTGAAAACGTGACAATTTACTTAATTCGTACTGATAAGTGACTTTCAAAGTTTCTTTGAATTTTGCAATTGTTAGCAAAAGCGTAACTGCCGAGACAGTGGCTTAGCAATGTTCATTAATTAATTATATGCTGCCTTGTGACGCATATATTGTTGGAATTTATTGGAGCGCGATGCTTGATACGCATCAATGATGGGGAATTTAAGTTTCACTCTGCGCGCGAGAGTGTCATTATCGCGAGCGCGTTCGCGTAAAAGTACGGCCGATTTTTTAACCCCAAAACATAAACTCTTGTTACCAATAATTAAATTTAACAGCCGCAAGCTTTTGATTAAAAAGACTTAATGCACAGCTTACAATTGTTTTGGTATTTTTACAAAATTGAAACACTTGAACTTTTGATTGTTAACTTTTTTAACTTCGTTTTACGATATGTCAACTCAACGTTCATACTATCTATGTTAAATATTTCAGTTATCTGAGAAATTTATTTTTAATCATATTTCCGTGACATAAGAATAATTGTTTTGCAGAAAAGTATAAAGAAAAATAGTTGGGTTTCCCTTATATTGTAGAAAGTGATAAATGATTTTTTATGTGTTACCAATTGTGCTATTGATTTAAGGAAAAGATAAAGAGTTAATGATAATGCTTGCAGCTTTAATTTAAAGTTATGCACTCACTGGAAAAGTGGACTTGATAATACGTATATATATATTTTAATATAAGTTTAAATAATAATAAACAAGTAGTAATAGTATAGTACTTTCGAGTTTTTTTGTATATGATGTAATTTAATATTTCCACGAAGCACAAAAGTGCAGTCGATAAAAATAACTAGAAACATGAGTCAGAGAGCAGAAAAACATTTGAATATTGAAAAAATTACATAACATGTAAATTTTTTCTTTCATCTTCCATGAAAAAGTTATACAAACACCCACTCACGTAATGTCGGTCTACAAAAGCTTTATTGCGATACACAAACTGATTATAATGCTAAAAAGTACCTGTGAAATTTGATATATTTTTATTTCTGTAACTCCATTTGTGTAACATTTCTTGTTAAAATATAATTCTTATGTTTAATTATTTTTTGTTTCAGGTAAGTTTCTAACTGGCGTCATAAAACCGACCATTTCTTCCTTTTTGTAAGTCTTTAGAAAACATTTTATATATTTTATTCGCTAAAATTGACACTTCTATTTATGCAACATAATTGTTAAATTCATGAAACCAATAAAATGTTTCTTCTAAGTTATAAAATTATATATTCAAACATTACTTACGTTAGCAGACTGAATACTTTAAATATGGTTTTAAGTTGTTTTATGTTTAAAATTTATTTTCATTCGTTTTAATCGTGTAAAATGTAGCCGGTAAAAAATAAGAACAAAGTAACAAATTTGCATTGCAAAAGAGCTGCTGTAATTTTCATTTTAATTGCATGAATAAGTGAAAAAGGTTTAATGCAAAGTACAGCAAGAACAGACAGTTGATAATTCTCGCTATGTTTATCAATTATTATATATAATTTAATTAACTAATTTAAAATGAAAAAAATTATAAAACCGTGTAAAATGTATATAGGCCACGGACTTAAGCCTTATATTACCACTTATGATATCATTGATTTTAATTACTATGTTAATCTTGAATAATTAGTTAGTAAGTCTAAAAAGGAATAAAAATAAATTATTCGATCAAGAGTCTTTTTATTTGGAATTAAATTATATATGGCAAATTCAATTTGACACATGACTAAAAATGAACAGACGAAAAGTAGACTTCCTATTTTGACGAGGAGAAAGCGTGTCCGTACGATTTTCGCGGCTTTATCGCATAAATCACATTCGTCGACGTCTTATCGGCGTATCGAATTACCGCGCTCGCGCATAAGTGTGTATACGCAAACACACGGGCGCGCACAATAACACCTCGACGAAGTATTTTCACGGGAAATAAGCGTCCGGCTTTTACTCAAGTGGAAAATCGTTTTTCGGCTATTCGACGTGAAGAATACGATCCTGTTTCTCTGTGATAATGAAACCGATGTTATATCACGATCCAATATGTAGGCTTTCCTTTGTTATAAAGTCCCTTTGATCGAACGGCGTGTGCGATCATATATATATACATATATATATATATATAGAGGCATCTCAGCGAATGCGGGTTTCATATACTTCCTCATACCTTTTTTTTCTCTCTCTTTCTTTAGTAGAGACAGCATTTTTGGTCGCAAAGTATTACAGTAGCTTTTTTTCAGTTCAGCTGGTGGTCCCTCGATCGCCAGGTGAATTAATTATTTCGATCCAGGGGCTCTAATCCCCGGCGCACTCGACCGATCCTGTAGTAATCGCTCATTAAACAACCCCGCTTGAAAATAAGAACCCATCAATGTTTTGCTTTTGATAGAGGATTTGTGCAGATTTGTCTTGTACAGAAGGTCGCTTTGGCAATGAAAATAGCATGAATAGGGAGACGACGATCGCACACGCGACCAAATACGATCTCGCTCGTTACCAAACTTTGGCAATCAGGATTATGTAATTAGGTGTTAAATTACAGCTGAAAATGCGGTCTGCAAGTTTGTACCGTTAACCTAACCAGAAGTCACCAAGACTTCTTTATCCAATTCAACGATCACACTTTGAGAATCTGTTTCGTACAATTCTTATTCATTCAAATTGTCGTCAGACTTACGTCTTATCTCAAGTTTCTCGCACTATCGAAGTTCATTATATCAGTTTGCTATCTGAAAGCTTCCATCGCGTCTAAACTATTCGAGCAAAAATTGTGATATGCAAAATGATTCAGCTTTAATTAGACGATAAACAGACGCGACTGCGAGAAAAATTAACTTCTCACACGTCAAGTAATATCTCTATGTTTAAATGTTAATTTCATATGTGACAAGATATGTTACGAGATGTGTGTTGAATGTCAATCTATCCTTTGCCGTCGACATAGATTTATGTAAAGAATAATTTTCTTTTGCAAAAAGTTACTTTTCTTGCTTTTATTTCGAGACTAGATATATGTCAATTACGACAAAAGAAAATGAATTTCATTTATCAGTTTTCCGGTATTTTTCTAATCTTCTCTTAAATTATTACAATTCAAATAAATTTGTGCTATCTGAAAGTCTCAAGAATTAGCAATCATTTTAAAGATTTCCTCAATAATCAGTCACTTTATAATCCCATCATCTAAGAATGGCCCTATTTGAAAAACTTGGCCCATTTATTTGAGATAAGCCAAATTGTTCAATTAACTAGCGTCAACTGATACTCTCGGAGAAGTCTGCAAGAAAATCGAACTTCTGTCGTTGTACTTTCTTTTCCTCTCTTTCTCATCGTAAGGTCCACACTGTTGTCCGCTTCCTTTTTTCTTCGCGAATATTTTACGCGATGAAAATACGCTGAGGAGGAAAAGTGAGATTGAAGAGATATTCAAGGGTGAAAATGTATCAAGGTCCCAGAGTGAATTTAAGGGTGGCGTGAGTTGAGAGTGAATGTAATGGGGTAGAAGTCAGATGCGACGCGAATGACAAAGACAGAAGAACAAAGAACGAGAAAATTAAAAAGTGGCGGGAGCTACGATATAAACGCCTTAGAAGCTTTTAGGAGCTTCCTTGGTTTTGCCACGCCTGAATCGCCCTCTGCAAACCCTCTGCCTTTAGTCACGACACCCCCCCCCCTGCACCATTCACTTTTCTTCATTATTTCGTTATCTTCATCTTTCCTTGCGCAATTTTTGCATTTTCAATCCGTCCTGCTGCATTATTCGGATCCATCCAATGCACGACGTTTTTCTTTCTTATATTTTTTTATAGTTTACAATAAAGGATAACTGTTTACGCTTTATCATAGAAAACAAGAGTATGATTGAAATAAGTTCTTTCATTATATCCTTATTATGTGAGCTCATTTTTAATGAAAACTGCGGATAAAAACAAAAGACGTGAAATGCAAATCTTGAGATTGCTTGCGGTAATAATAATATAATAACAAAATAACATAAGTTTTACGAAATCATTTTATAATAACAATCTTTTAAATTCAATATTATCGTTTGAAATAATCTTTTGAAATGTTAATAAAGTAAAATAAAATGTTTTCTTGTCACTCGGGTGTTTAATCTAAAGCAGTGGATTATTCTTTTTTAGGCCATAATTTTTCACAACCAAATTGTCCGCAAAATCTCCATGAATATTTCATCACAATCCCTCATCCCGGGCGAATGGAAGAAAATGTTTTCAATTACCTCCATCAATAGAACATTATCCGAACGCGACGAAATGTTTGTCTGATCTGAAGCACGTTGAAACGCATAAAATATTTCACGTAACCGCTCTCCGAGTTGTGCCAATTTTTCCTCTCGCTGATCTCTCCGATCGCATTTTTTACCGATCAGTTTCACCCGTGACAAAAATACTCGCATGAAATTTCTACCCGGAAACACACATTTCCACTCACCTCGATCGAATCTAGCGCGACGTAAATCCAGCAATTTATATCAATCATACGCACATTTTGTCTTCCTCATAACAGCCCACACTCCCCCTACCACGCATGACTTTGTTTTCGATCTAATTTCACGTGCCATTATTTTTCGCCGCATACGACAATCCGTCTTCGTCGTGTTCCCCTGTTTTTTTGTCACAAAATCCTCAGCCAAAATATCTATCTTGCCACTCCTTTCTTATTACCTTTCGGACCCTCGTTTCCAAGCTACAACAAATTTGTCATCTTATATACCTTTTTATTTCATATTTATAACACTATGACTTTTTCTTCATCATTACCTTGTACAATCATTTTCTTGTACTTAAAAAAAAGGAAATAAAATGATTATTTTATTAAAACCCCGTCTTTCGTGTAAAAAGTCATTACTCTGCTATATGTTCTTTCTTTAGTCCATCAATTAAGAATAAAGACAAATTGTTTTCCGATAAAAACTCACGGCAATAATTTCCCGGCCGATAAAGTACAAACATGAATAAATAACACAACTTTATTCCGTCTTTTTCCAATACATTACTTTCAAGTAAATCAAGAAAAATGTCCAGCAGTCGACTTTCTCGTCCTCGCAATTTAGCTGACCCATTTATAAGACAGGGCATAATGAAAAGATGGACTTTCAGTATGCATCCGAATAAACGATTCAATTAGTTTGACGCCACCAATGCGCCATTATTCGCCACGTGAATTTTGTTTAACTTGTGCAACTCGCTCCGACATATATCTCGATAATCAAGTTTCGCGAGTCATTGGCACACGTTCGTACCAACGCTCAATAAATCTCTCACCGTATAGTATCGGATTTGAATTTTGTACAATTTATATATATTTTTTTATCATTTTACTTTTTTATCGAATGCAATTTTTTGTCCAGAAATACTTTAGATGCATGAACAATCTTGTTTCCTTCTCGTACATTCGTGTGCGCACTTCAATGACGATTATTAGCGGTGAGTGTCTGAGAATGCGCGACACCACACACGACCCCGCCAAAAGTGTTTTAACTGTCCGTCCTTGTCGGGCTTTGCGCTCGTCGTCGTTCCAGGAACATTATACGCTTAAATGCGCTGAGATTATGCGAGTTTTTACGAGACGAGAACATCGGCAAGTGTTAGTTTAGGCTGACGCGTACGTACGAGATTGTTGGTCGTCCACTGCCGAGGCTTTGCCACATCCCTCTTATACGCTTATACTCCAGCACGTCTTTTCGCTTGAAATTCAACCGGTACGCGAAAGAACATCCTCCTTCCTTTTCGTCCGCTCTTTTTCTAGACAAAATGCTGAAAAGGATTTGTCCAACTCAAATATTAACGTTGTTGGTTTGCACAAATTCAAATTCATTTTATTCCACCGCATTTTTGGTTCCAGTATTGAATGTATTTATATCGACGGCTCTAATTCAAAAAGTAACTCTGATGCATTCTAAAAAGTATCTGAAATTTTATCAATTAAATAATATTATACAAATTTGAGTTATGGTTTTTTCAAATGGCAATCTGAATTACGATTTTTTGCATTGGAGCTGTTGATATTTTTCATTAAAATTAGTTTGTTTTTAGCTGAACAAGGAGGAAACGTAAAAAGTTATATTCCATGTCATTTGTACGAGTTTATTTTCCGTCTCCTCACAAAGTGATTAATTCTTTATGGATCCTTATTCTGTGTGTATCAATCAATCTCTGGATGATCCCGGTAATTTTGTTACGGCTAATGTAACTTTATTGTGGCTCGTTGTTCGCGTTAATCGCTTATCGATGATCGTCAAAATTCAATCAATCACAATTATTCGCGTTAGACTACGTTTATGTGATAGGCGTCGCTGTCAATGTACTGCTACACTGATTTCTCAACGCTAATTAACGTTTTCTACGATTTCAAAAACTCCTTTGCGCTTTCTTTTGTGCTTCAATTATTCTGACAATTATTATGGTTGACGACAAAATAGTTTAGACGCTTTCGAAATTTGAAATAATATACAGTAGAACCTATGAAGAGTCCATATTTGTGTCTTTGTTTACACTGTGAAGAGTCCATTATTTCTCTGTTTTTTTAACCTATGTTTTAGTATGAAGAAAAAAAGAAAACAATAGTGGACTCTTTGCAGGTTAAAAAAGACAGAAAAAGTGGACTTTTCACAGGTTCTACTGTATTATGCAACAAGGGAGATGAATGCGGTTATAAACCTCGGCTAGAAACGAAAATGGCACTTTTCCTCCCCGAGTACCCAACATTATTTTTTGTTCAAATATTATTTCGAGTTTAAAAAATGTAAACATATTAATCATAAATAATTTAAATAAGAGCATTCAAAATTGTTAATATGTAGCGCATTAAAATTGTTATATTTGGTTTCGGATTTTAAGCTTTAACATGACAAAAGTTATCATGTGATTTTACAGTTGAAGAAGCACCTTAATCTACTCAGTACCTTTTAAGTACTTAGGAGGTTAAAATTGGACCATCGCTTGGCGTGCAAATTCTCACCCTTAAAACATCCGTGTAGACAAATCGTAGGCTTAAGAACACTTACCAAAAAAACAATGTATTTTTTAGTGTTTACACTAATATTTTAGCGTAAACACTTATATTTTAGTGTATTTTGAGTAAATACACTCAAACTTTAGAGTATTCTCTCAAAATTTAAGTTTAAATATTGCAAAGTTGAGTGTATATGCTGAATCATAAATGCAAACACTGTATTTCCACAAAAAAGTGTTGCACTTACATTGAGGATACGAAATGAAACTGAAATTTAATGTTTTTCATTAAATCGAGTATTTTACACTATATTTTTTCTGTGTTTACAGTATGTAATTCAGTACTTACACTAAATTTACTTTTTACATTAAATTTACTTTTACCTTAAATTACAGTATAATTTTGAATTTTCAGTATAACACTTTATTGATGGTACGAAATAACACTTAACTTGTTTTTTTGGTAAGGGAAAACTCTCAGCAAGTGTAGATTTGATAATAGCAAGTTTTTAAATCAAAGTACAACATCCCGGATGTGCATTGATTAGTCAAGGTGATGTCTAAAGCACATTTACCTTGGTGCATTTATTGAACTTGTCCTAAAAGTTTCAATTTATAAAGATGACGATTACAGACGAATGAGAGAGGCATCAGGCGAAGTCGAATTTTGTTAGTCGCTCTTATTTAATGCTTCGTTGCAACGTGTGCTATTTACATTGCATGCAAACACTGCTCTAATTACATTACAAAGTATGCTTTAAATTATCCCTTTTTATGTATGCGTTACAGAAATATTATTTTCACTTATTGCTTACATTTAAGAAGATTTTCCGTATCATAATTGAATAAATTTAATTCGTTATTTGTATGATAAATAATCTTATTTCAATAATCAATCAATTATTTTGCAGGCGGGTATGAATAATTCGTTGCAATTTACACATACTTATCTCAATTCACGTTCGTGTTCTAATGATTCAATTACTCGTTTTGCAGACGAGTCAATGAAAGAAACAAAAAGCCCTAAACGGTGAATGCGTCATTCAGATATTATATCAAGTAATTAGTTTTGATTGCATCTCGTCGCGATGTCGCATTAATGTGCTCTTAAAATATTCATTTGCAGTGGATTCAAGCGATGAACCAGTTTGATTATCGATGGACATTCGTGTCGCTTCAAAGTAACGCGAAAGTCCATCGTTTGCACATGCAAAAAGGAACGAAAGAAGAAGGAGAGAGAGAAAAAAAGTAACAGAATATATTAACGATGCGATTATTACGTACAAGTAAAGCATTTGTATTAGCAAAATCAATGACCGATTTCATTCACTGTGTTGGAACCTACGTTCCATTTGTTTCAATTCAAGTAGACTAAGAAGACTGTAATTGACATTACGAAAACTGTAATTTTACAAAACGTTTAACGTTATTCTGCAAAATCGATTTACATTTAAGTTTGTCACAATTACTGTAAATGTTGTGTTGCTGTGTTTTTGTAAATGACACAAAATTATACCTTAGAGTAGGGATGGGCGATTATTTGAAAATAATCGATTATCGAATAATCGATTAATCAAAAAATCGATTAATCGATTAATAAAAAAATCGATTAATCCAAAAATCGATTAATCAAAAATCGATTAATCGATTTTAAGTAATCGATGTCGATCAATCGATTTTTTGATTAATCGATTATTCGATAATCGATTATTTTCAAATAGTCGCCCATCCCTACCTTAGAGTATTTCAACAAATCATTTACTTACCATAGTCACTTTTAAGATAATTTTTATTTTCGATTATAAGTGTATTCTAATTAGAAGTATTTATTTAATAAAAACCATGAATCGTGTCATAAAAGTAACTATTGTAATTTGTATCACTTATGGTTTTTTCGAAAAGTGAACATTATCAAAAAGAAAAAAAAATAAATCAATTAATTTTTTTTATTTTTAACTTTAAGTTCGTAAAATAAACGAACAAGTCACTACGTATGTATTCCGTGCATAATATATACGTCAAAACGTGATCACCGTCCATTAAATATTACAAACTTTCTTTCCTTTCAACGATTTCACAGCAAACACCTATACACAATCATGGCCGATCAAAACCAAATAAATCAAGTGACTAAAATGTCCCAATACATTTACAAGTTACTGTAGGGCACTCGAAAAAGCACTTACGCCCCAAAATAAATAATTGCGATAAACCTCTTTTCTGCGAAGCAAAAAAAAATATAAATATCTTTATTAACGCAGCGCCCCTAAACACAGAGTCATTAATATCTCTTTTTCCCTTTGTACTGTATCTCCCTCGGTATCGCATCGCCTGATGTCGCATTAACCCGCATAAATTCGATCGACCTACACTTCCTATACGAAATCCCCGGGACTATCTTAGACAGAACGCATATTGTTTAGTATATATACAACCATATCAGAGATTATTCCTCTTCAAATTCGAATTTTAATGCACAGTAATGGGACAATGATTTTATGATAACAACTTGAACGAAAAGTTTGATAACAAGTTTTTTTATTTTTATTTTATTACTACTACCCTATTATGCAGCAGACAGTTGTGTTGTCTTCATTGTTAATTTAATATTTATTCAGTTTTTTCGCGACTTTTACGTGCATTAAATAAATATACATTGAATAAATAATTCGATAATTATTAATATATTAAAACAGTTTTCATGCAAAATTAAATACATTGAAAAAATTTGACATAAATGTCATTCAATCCGATTTAAATGCAACCAACGGTTATGTAAAAAAAAGGTCACCGCAAAACCAATAGAAAACTGGCCGTTGACATAACATCATCGAATTGCGGGCATCCGGTATAAAGCGCATCCGCCATCAGAGAATAAAGTCCGCATGACACAAATTCATTAAAAAGCGTAAACAATGCATTTATAAATCATGATTTGTCGGCTACTTTTGCGCTGCAAGGTCGAGAATTTAATATTCATATTTTGCGGTATCATTTGTAAATGGCGGCAATCACGCGAAACGGCATATCTGAAAGTCACACAATTATACGCGACCGTTACGATAGTTATTAAACGAGGCTCGAATGTGCGTCTGAAATAATCAGCCGCGGCGTGTACAATAAACGTTTATAATCGGCCAAATGACAACAATATCCCTTTGATTGCGACGCGCCAAGTTATGATTGAGTTTTGTCAGTGCCGAGTAATTTATGCCAAGTTTTGTTTCAATGGGAAATCCTGTTTCCCGTGCAATGTAACTAAATATAGACAACAACGAAGCGGCATTCCCGGACCTTTTGAGTCTCGCCGGCCGCTTCTAAGTTTTGCCATTTTTACCGTTACAGTAATGTTGCCGGGTTTTTTTGGAGCTCAAATATACTGTTTCTTTTTTTTGTCTTTTCCGGCTATTCTTTGCGTCAAGTTTCATAACGTTTGCGCTAATTAATCGGATGATATTCTTCCGTTCACAATTTATTATCTATCACGTGAACTGAGAGGACATTAATGCTTCAGTGTCAACATCCTTATCGAGCGGAATTGTGTCGTGTATATAAATTGCCGGCATTTATCGGATACTCCGAATACTGTAGAATGATTTGAGATAACGACGAATATGTAAGATTATGTTGGTTTGGCAAGACATTGTAAGTCATACATATTTAATGCCCCTTATTATCATTTAGTAGTACAGAGGGAGTTAACGGAAATGCAGATAAGGAAATATATAATATACGTTTATGTATAAAGCGAGTAAAGTGAGATGTATTTGTATATGTGTATATTTATTTATTTGAAATAGAGCTCTTTTCTGGAGAACGGTAATTCTGACACTACGACTTATGTGGAGAAAAATTATTCTTACTCCCCGTTCAAATCTTAGTCCTATTACGTGCTTGAAATTTGTATTCGCACGAGTTCGTCGTGAGAACTTTTCTGCATTTATTTTTCACCAAATATAAATTCCCGAATACTTCACTTCAGAAGCATATGAATGTCTTCAAATAACGGATTCGATAAACCAATGAGTTTGACAATTTACCTAAGCATATTTAAATTTATTGATGGAAACTGACATTTCTATATGTATTTAAATCTTTTTGAATATAAATTATTATATTCTTTTTTACGTTCGAATTTGCTGCGTGATTCTGCACTTTTTCCACTTGATAGGATTTTTGATATGACGTAATTTTGATTGACAATTATTGTTTGTTGCTGGAAATGAAGGAGTAATTAAATAACTTTTGATTATAGAGTTTTGTGCAAATATAAAACAAGTTCTACAACTTTGTGCAATTTTTGCTAGATTTTAATGTCACATAATTATTGGTATAACGTAAATAGAATACCGAGAGATTTGTAAAAATGTATTTCACAAACGCTAATAACGTCAGTTCAAATCTGATTGAATTCTGATCCTTTATGCCCACGTAAAAAGTTTTGATATTGCGTTACGTTGATTGAAAGTTCTCTTCAGTATTAATATACTTTCTCAGTAACAATTTTGTCTAGTTAATGATAAGTTGCTTGCAAGCTTTCCTGTTTTATTCGAAAGAAAACTAATAAGTCAAACTAACAAGTTACTCACGTAAATTTAACATTTTGTTTTAACAACTTAACCACGAAAGTATTTTTGGAGTATATTTTTGGTTCAAGTTTTTTTCTATTCAGTGAAAGAAGAAAAATTGTTCTGACAAACTTATTTTTGCACAATTTTTTTATAGATAATTTGTTTATTTATATAAATTATTACATAAATATGAAATATTATTTCAGTGTCAAAATGTGTCAAATAAATTCATAAAATTGCTTTGGGTGGTGATTTTTTTATATGAATGACTTTACCAAACTTACACACACATTCTGCAAATCACCAAAAATGCTGTATAACCGAGAAAGTCACAAAATCATCCTAATTTTTATACTTTGCAAAAGCTTTTGCTCGTCAGAGACTTTGCAAACTTTACGAGATGATTTTGTCAGAAAAATTTTGCGCGCAACAATATCGCCGGCAAATATTTAACGAAACAAATTAAATATTTAAATTATGACGAAAAATCCTCTTTTCGCGCGTCCAATGTATTTTCGTCGAAAAACCTGGCGAAGTAACTCTTTTGCAGATAATTCAGCGCTTAAAAAGTTGCCGTGGCATTCACCTCGTAACGTAGTGCTACTTGACGAGAACTTTTCACGTCCTTCTTAGTCGTTGCATTTTATTATTATTTTTTTTCTGGTTCCTTTCTTTTCTTTTTTGCCATTTTCTACCACTAGCCAAGTTTATAACTAAAAGTACTACGAAAACATTGGCGAGTAGTATAAACCTAATGTCGGCTTCAATATCTACAAATCAACTGAATAAAAATAAGTCAATCGCAATTATATACATATAAAATAATAATAATAACAAATTTTACTAAAATATTGTTGACTTTAATAATTTTATTTAATTAATTTAAGTTTATTATATATCCTTTTCTTTTTATAAAATTTCAGTACATTTTGTGAGATTACTTTTTCCCAAGCATTTTTTAATGTTACAAAATATTTAAACGAAGATTAGCTGTATTGCATATTTTTGACGCTACAACACGTATACGTATAGTTGAATGCAGAAAATACGATCTCTGAGAAGAGGATATAACCTTCTGAAAGTTTTCATCTGTTATTTCTCGCGGCGTTTGCTAGAGTCTTTCTTGACATTTACACGCGAATCATCTTTTGACGTTACAGGCACAAAGACGTATAACCAAGAGTCAAAGTTCAAAGAAGTATCGCTGAATAATTAGAACGCTCGTTTCTCTCACTCTTTTTCTCACTCTGTCTTGCAACTGTTCTATAAATATACTATCTCACTTTTTTTTTATACAGTCTAGGGCATCTAGGGTGCAAGTCGACAAATTTTCCTTATCTCACAAGGGCTTCTATTATCTTGCTGGCGTTTACTCGTTTCTCTTATTCGATAGCCATCTTTTTGCTCTACGTATTTGGTCCCTTCTGTTATCTAGGATTCTCAGGATTGTATTTATTTGTTCCAACTATCTAAGATAAGATAACGCGCGTTGACATCCTGGTTTTACGTCCATAATTAAACATTAAACCCTCTTACAAGGTTATATCGCTCTTAGTAGTCGTTAATTGATCGATTAACAATTTGTGTTCATATGTAAATTGGATATTTAATATTCATTGTGATAACATCAAGTTCAGACTTATTGAATCGGGTTGAATTTTACCGCTGGAACAAATGAGAATCTCGTTTAAAATATGTTTATTCAATTACCTTTTTTTACATGGTTAAAAAAAGGAGATGATGGAATTTAATGGAGTTAAAACTGGTATATCGATGATGCGAGTAACAATTATTATAATACACAATTTAAATATTTTCAATCATACTTTATTAATATTGTTACATATGCAAAGACTAATCTTTTATTGTAATAATGTTTGAACAATTTTTAGTTACAAAATCATTATAATAAATAATTATAATTATTTAAATCCTATTACACGAAGTGCAGAATTGATATAAAAATGTATGTTTAAAATTGAAAATTTACTGAGCTTTAAGTAATACAGGGACAGATGCAAAATTTCACGAAAAATTACTGAACTTTTAATGAAATATTATTGAATATTTATGAAAAATTCATGAAAACGCAATAATTTTTAATGATAAGTTCAGTAAATTTTCGCGAAATTCTGCATTTGTCCCTGTATTACTGGAAGTTCAGTAAATTTTTAATTTTAAACATAAATTTTTATATTAATTTTGCTCTACGTGTAGCTGCATATATAACCATATATAACTATTCATTTCTGTAAAATGTTGCAAAATCGAACATCTCGATTAGCAATATAAAACATCCAGTTATTGTAATGTCTATTCATGTTCGTGACTGAAAAAAATTGGTTCAAATTAACGTGCTAACAGTTTGATTGATACGTCTTCTATTGACGCTCTAATAACACCAGCAACAGTCAATATAAAATATTTCCAATAATTAGCTCGAAATCTTGGAGATCATAAATTATAGTTGGAAATGGTCTAAAGCGGATTGGCCGAGGGGCATTCGGACAAATGCTCGGTCGGTAAGAGCTATTCGCGTTGGAAAGGTCTTTCAAAGACGGTTCTATAGATGTTTGAAATTTTGATCTTGTTTGAAGGCTGTAACTCCGAAAGTTTGAATTTGAATAAATGAAGTGAGCTCGTTCTATCTTGTTCCAAGTTTGACAGCCCCCCGGTTCCGTCCATTTTGCAAAATGCAACACGCGACATTGTTTAAATTCATATTTAAATATGTTAGTTTTGAATTTCTTTAAGGATCATCGAAACTCCTAAAACTGCTCCAAGGAATAACGTAGGAGGACAATCAGTAGTTCACAATGCAAAAGGACATATCTTTAACAAAAATTTCGTGTGTTTGCAGTTTTCAAGATGCCTTGAATAGAGAAAAATTGCATTAAAATCGTTTAAAAGGCCGACTTGTTGTAGGAAATAAAATGTTTATTTCTGTTGTAAGCATATTTGCTCGAAAATCATACACGATTTGAACAGCAATATCAAAGAATCATCTTATTTGAACTACGGTCTAATTCATTTGAATCAATGTTTTTTACGAAATATAATATTGAGTTTCGCATTTTACGAATCATAATATATTTAAAATAATCTGAATTTTGATGTATTTATGAAAACATCTATCGGTTCGTTGCGTGGATTATCAGCTGCTATCGAAATTACAACTACATAGTTGACATATGGATTATTTGCCATATTCATTTTTAAAACATTTCAGTATTTTTATTTCAAAAAATAAACCTATGTTCCGTTTCAAAAAATATGAAACGAAAATATGATTCGCTTGGAAAAATACAACTTGTTTTTGTTTACGAAGTAGGTTATTATGAGAAAGTTATATTCTATAAAAAAGTTCATAAAGTATTGTATCCCAGCTTTAATAGTATCAATTATTTGTTTATTTTAATTTAATCTTTTAACTTCAATTCTTACAATACACTTTTTCAATATATATATTTATACATATTTTTTAAACAATAAGTATCAGTTTTTGTTACTTTGATTTTTTTGACTGAAATACCAAATCTACAATATTCATTCTTATTATAAATTTTCTCACGAAACTAGAAGAAAAGTCTTGCGTCTGTCTATGATTGAACATCTCATTGAACGTGGATGGATGCATGATTTTCATTCAGTCTAACAAGTTATTCCAAAACTTCAAGACTGTATAATGTATAAAGCATATTCGCGCGAGCAACTTCTTCATTGTTTTTGTCTGTTCAGCCGTCGCTTTTCGATATATTGCAAACAACGTCGTTGACGCGACGTCGTAGTTAACAATATGACATCTCACTGCATTGCTATACACAAATAACGCAACATGCTTCAATTTTCAACGCAAAATAGCTTTCTACGCATTTTCCACACTTTAATTGAAATTTAAACTTCAATTTAATTCCCATTCATAAATATATTTAATAACTTTGTATATTAAATTTAATCTAAATTCATTTTTTTGCTTCTCATAACTAAATTGTTTCATCCACAAATTCCATAACTATTCGCGTCTTGAGACATTAGTTTTATACTTCGTTTTATTTCATGAATTACTTTTTTGAATAGTAAAATACACTGCTGCAACTACTTTTGGTGTTTCGCAAAAACTTTTGCGAGCCGCGAAGGCATTATAATTTTTAATGTCGAAGCAAATTGCTCAGGTGGGAAGAAAAAAGCGCGCAAAAAAGTTTGCGCTGAATCAACAAAAAGGAAGTAGAAATAAACCGGCATTTTAATGATCCGACCGTTTTAGCAATTAAATAACCGCTGCAACTCCGAGATTAATTATAGATTCACTTTGATATTCGTACGCAGCATTTTTACGCTTCAGTGTGGCGTAATTGGAGCTACTTCGGCAAAAGCTTTCCCATTGTTCGATGGCAATGGAGCATTCGAAATCGGTTTATCGACGAGAGCGCGCTTCTCAAAGCTTCGACTCCAAACGTACTGTTAATATACCGAAACACGAGCCAATTCAGAGATACCCGAACTTTATGTAAAACTCTTTCCCCCCCTCCTCCTTTTATTCGCAACGGACGACCACTTTACATGCTTTTCTCGGTCAAACATTTGGCCGAAGATAAATCGTGTTTCGCGCGCGCACAATACCATTTATTTTCACATCTGTATTTCATTATGTATCGTTGAAATGAATACAGAAATTACAAGAGAATTGCAAAGTTCGTTTCTCGACATATTGCACGTTCAGAAAATATATTTTGTAAACAAGCATTTGCTCCGATTGCACTCTGATTTGCAGCGTTTATTATTGGTCGATGATAGCGCTCATCCTCTTAAATAGAGTACATCAAGTTTAACCGCAAATTATCGTGGCGCATACCGATAATGAAAATCCGATTCAAACCGGCTATTCTCGATGCATTATATCGCGCTATTTGTAAGTTGAATCGAGAATTCTTAATTAAGTTAGTCAATCGTGAAATCGTCTTAAACAATTTTCGCACATCTTCAGTGACGTTTCGGCGTCTGAATATTTGATTATTTGTCTCTGAAATGTAATTTCTATTTAAATGTAGTTAAATATTGTATGGCTTAAAAATAGATGCAGTTCACATAGATGCCATTAAACGATGTAGTTAATTACAGTAATTGTAGCTTTAGTGTGAAGTTTAATAATAATTCTAACATTACTTGTTTAATTAATCAATACTTAAACTTGTAATATATTCATGCATAGTAAATTCTTCGCCATTAATTAAGTACATTTTGTATTTTAGGAATTTTATTAACTTATACGTTAAAATTCTTAGGGTTCATTATCCCAACAATTTGAGTAATTAACTTATATTGATATTAAATAAACAAAAATAATTGGGATAGGAATTTAGTAATTGAACGTTCATTTTTAATGTGCAAATAAACTTGAATTATTGTTTATTTGAGTGGAAAAATAAGTTCACGTTGAGTTTAATGTCGCATACGTGAACTTAGGTTTAATTACAAAAATGTTATTAAATTAAGTCCATTGAATTAATCACAATTAATTAATCAAATTTTATATTGAATGAATACCAATAGATTATCATATTCAATGTAATTTAATTTTTGCGTAAATTCAACTTTCAGTAATTTGTCTCCAGACTTTATCATATACTTTCTCTGTTTTAATTGAAATGGATCATTAGATTTATCGGCAGAAGATTGAAGATAAAATTGGATTCAAAGAATTAAATGACTCAACAAATCCTTTATAGATAATTATCCGAAAGAAGTTTCATATAGAACCGGGATTTTATAATAATTAATTAAGAAAGCAAAACAGAAAACTTTATAAAGAATTGCAATTACAACTATAACTAAGAATATACACGGAAAATAAAATACATTAAAAATTACTATACTGTACAGCAGCGCTGTCATAGAAATATTTTGTTTACATTATTACAAATCTGTTTACTTTCAAAATACTAGAATTATAGAAAAATTTGTCATACAGTATAGTAAAAATTG
>JABFPJ010001621.1:0-24325 GCA_022817425.1 Gryon sp. ZL-2020 | reverse complement strand
AGTCAATATTTGGCCAATATATGAGCAATATATAGTTCATATATGGTTTATATAATATAATATATTATATGACATATTCTTAATATATTTATAAATGCTAAAAATTGACCTTTTGGGCATTAAGAATATATATAGAATATATACCAAATATATTAAGAATATATTGAAAATATATTTAAAAAACGAAAAATATATTGCAAATATATTCTTAACATATTTTGAATATATGTTTACCATAAAAATATATTCCTAATATATTCATGATATATTTAATATATATTCATATTATATTATATTACATTATATTATATGACATATGTTTAATAATATATATTAATATACTATCAAACATATATAGTATAATATTATATTAATATTTAAAAAAATGCTTTAAATTTACTTTTTTGGCATTAAAAATGTATTAAGAATATATTAACAATATAATCGTAATATATTCATAATATAATATATTAGATTATATTATAATATATTATATTCTCTCACGAACGAAAAATATATACGTAAATATAATAAATAATATATTTTAGTGTAAAAATTAAGTGTAATATTAATGTATTTAAGTGTAACTTTTTGCCGTTTTTTATGTAGAAAAAATATAAATTTTATATATAGAAATATATTTTGTGTGTTAAATATATTTTTTTATATTTGAGCTATATATTAAATATATATTTCAGACATAATATATTTATTATATAAATACTTATCATTATTTATATATATATTTTTGAAATATATGTACAAATACATCCAAAATACATATATTTTTGTCTAAAATTTTGCTGGATATATATTTTCGTCCATGTGAGATTATGTTATATTATATTATATGATATATTCTTAATATATTAAAAATATGCTCCAAATTTACTTTTGTGGCATTAAGAATATATTAATAATATATTAATGATATATTAAGAATATATTAACAGTATATTCGGAATATATTTTAGCAATCATTTTTTTTTATTTTTGCCAGGGCCATTTTTTTAACTTTTTTTTAATTTGTTAAATTTTTGTTCTGAAAGAAACAAAACGAATTTTCATTTTTTTTGTACCGGAAGTGAGACCTTTGACATGAATTGTTCAAAAACTGCGAATATGTTTGCAAAATTTCGTCGCTCCGCGTTAGATTAAACGTTTTCATTTTGGGATTTGGTAATTCGAATGGGAAATGTCGCGAATCAATGTTCCACGACCGAAACGGTATTTGCGATCGGATAAACAAACGAATACATTTCGTCGGAAATAAAGCGTCGAACGAAAAATAAGTGGGCCGTAAAATTCGCAAACACTTTTGGTGTGGGTGGCAATCTCGGCTGAAAAGATTCGACGAACCAAAAGTTTTGCAATTTTAACGCCCCTCGAAATTCCACTTGAGTTATGTCCATCGAGTTCTTTCGTCAAAATATTTCTCATCCATTTTTCGCGCAATTTCGGTAATAAACGTCTTTTTATGCCACACCGTAAACTCGCCCTTTTTTTCATCAAATTACTTTTCATTACATATGTCTACCTTTTTTTAATTTGTTTATTTTTTATTTATAGTTTTATTATTTTATTAAAATAGGATAATTTTGACGTTTCTTATGTCAAAAGTTACATCTAAAAATTTGTTTTTAAAAAAAGATAAACTTCTTATTAAAAATATCGAAGATTTTTTTTTACACAATTTTTTAATAAAATATTTGAAATATAATTTTTTAAGTAAAAAGCGTTGATTTGATTCAAATCTTTTAACTGATCAAAAATATGATACGAATGTTGAATGAAAATGTCCAATTGTACTTATAAATGATTTTATATTATGTTTCTCGTTTAAGGGAGGAAAACTACTTTTCTTCCCTATCGACTATTTTTAGGAAGGAAACCCCTTTTTCTTCTCAAGATTCTTCTGTAAGGAGAAAAAAACTTATTTTCATTTCGCTTTTTTTGTAATAAATAATGTCTCGTTTTAATGAAAAAATTAGTTCATTTCGCCACTAGGGAAAAAAAGTTGCCGATTCTAGATGAGTGTAGAATCGGCAATTTTTTCTTGTTTGCAGACGATATTTTTTATTACAAGTGCATTGAAATAATTTTTTCTTGTCGGGAAAGCGGGATAAAAGTATCACTTTTATCCCTAGGAAGGGAAAACTTCTATCCTTACTTTTCATTCCGAGGGAGAAAAATTAACTTCTTATCCCCAGTTTAGAAAACTATCAATAAATTAAAAAAATATCGTAAGTAGGAATAAAAAGTTACTTTTCTTTCCTAGGGATCAAAAGTTAGGATAGAATATAGTTATTATCCTACCGTAGGGAGAGAAAGAGTCCATTTTCTATACTTATTTTGTATCCCTAGGGAAGTAAACTCCCACTACCTTATTAAAAGAAAAAAAATTCTTTTCTTCCCTCGGGGAAAAAGTGCTACTTTTAAAGAAAGAAAAAATGAGTTTCCCATTCTCTCCCTAGGGAGGGAAAATAACTTATATCCTTACTTTTCCTCCCTCGGGATGAAAAGTAACTTTTTATCCCTAGTTTAGAGAACTATAAATTTTGGTAAATTAAAAATGTATCGTAAGTAGGAATAAAAAGTTACTTTTCTTCCCTAGGGATCAGAATTTAGGATAGAAAGTTATTTTCCTACCGTAGGGAGAGAAAGAGCCCCTTTCTATACTTATTTTGCATCCCTCGGGAAGAAAAATAAACTCCCATTACGTCATTTAAGGAACGAAAACACTTTTTTTTCTGTCGGTCGAGAAAGTGCCATTTTCGTCCCACTTTTGAGGGAAGAAAAGACGTATTTTTGACACTCGTGTGAAAAAAATCATTTTTACACAAAATGATATTTTTCTTCTAAGTGCATTGAAAACATCTTTGTTCCCCGAAAAATGGGGATGAAAGTAGCACTTTCTCCCCCTCGGGAGGAAAAGTAACTTTCCATCGCTCGGGAGAGAAAGTAATCTTCCATTACGTAATTTAAGGTTTGAAAACACTTTTCTTCCCTCGGTCGAGAAAGTGCCATTTTCGTCCCACTTTTGAGGGAAGAAAAGCCCTGTTTTCGACACACTTATGAGAAAAGTATCATTTTTCTCTCCTCAATTAATGTATTCTTTGCAAATATCTTCTTTGAAAAAAACTTTGTAATGGAAATTGTAAAAAAAACGCCATATATTAAACATTATTCTTTTCAGTCTATAACCATTCCCGTTTCGACCAATTTTGTAATCCAGATAAGAAATACAATCATCACATTTACAATGAATTGTACAAATTGCGCAATTAGCTGAGCAAATCTGTAGGCGCTGAATAACTGAGTCTCTTGAATTTGAACATGCATCCCCGATGAAATCAAAAACTATAACACCGCCTAGCTCTGATCATAAATGTTTGCTTTTCGTTATTGCAAAAATAACTTTACACAGTGGATCGTTATGTCGCTTGTAAAACTGTTTTATGGACGGTTCTGTTGCGTTTGAGTATATGCCACCCGTTCACTAATACGGCTGCATACCAACTCAACACGAACCATTCTGCCCGGCACTACTTTTTATTTTTTTTTTTTTTTTTTTTTTTTTTTTTTTTTTTATGTTTGCATGAACTTTCGGCCCGGTTCGATTTCAGCGCTTTTTTTAAATTCTCTAGCTCTCTCTCTTTCTATCTATCTCTCTATCTCTGTCTCTCTTTCGCTTGTCCACTTTATTGGTCTCCGCGGCATTCAACGCTTCATGTCAGCGCTAATATTGATAACGAAATTCCATCTTTCATTCATTGAAACCGAATGATCAGTTTAGTTTAATTTTGAGCTCCGTGTTCGACTTTTCATCGAGACATATTCACCACGTTGCATTACAAGATTGATAACAAAATTGTCATATTCGCGACATTTTTTATTGTAAATTAATGGTTTTTGGAGATATTGGGTGTAGTCGAACGGAAAATATATTGCGAATGTATTTTAATATATTTTGAATATATTTTCTCCATAAGAATATTTTTTTAATGTACTATTAATGTATTCTTAATATATTGAATAATATATTTATATATATTATTTAAAGCTTAATATATTAGTATATTAAACTTTAAATATGTTATAATATATTTTTAAAAATGCTCGAAATATAAATAAAAATACTAAGAATATATTAAGAATGTATTTTTGTATTGTAAAAATACATTTTCAATTTTATATTTTTAATATATTCATAACATATTCTGAATATTTTAAATATATTTGTTTATAAGGAAATATATTTTAGAATATATTTTAGAATATATTTTGAAAATATATTTTAGAAATATATTTTTAATATATTCATAATATATTTATAATATATTCATGACGTATTTTCAATATATTTTGTATAGGTAAATATATTTTAGAATATATTTTGCAAATATATTCTTAATATATTCATAATATATTTATAATATATGTTCAATATATTCATCATATATTTTCAATATATTTAAGAAATGTTCCAAATTTACCTTTTTGGAATTATATTTTTAATATATCTAGAATACGTTGCCAATATATTGCAAATATATTCTCAGTATATTCCTATATTAAAAATATATTTAAAATATATTAAGAATGTATAAAAAAAACAGATAATTACTTATATTAAATTTCCAAAATTGGAAAAATATTATAAACTTTGAAAATAATTAAAAAATTTTATTGTTAATTTGCAAGTTGTAGAGTCGAATAATCAAGTAATTTTTTTTATGATCTTACTTTTCTTAAGTTCTAATTTATAATTTAATTTTATTTACAAAAGAAATGATTAATTACAAATTCAATTACTTTTCAATTACTTTCTGCATTAAAATGCATATTTTATACTTTTTTACCAATAAATAACTATGGTACCTTTTTTAGTTGAAGTCAGTCTTTTTTATAAAATAAATAGGCTTTTAACTACTTTATTTTATTATTTTTAATAATTATTAACTACATGGTTTATTTGAGTAATGGGTTTGTCCACTTCTGATTAAGAATATATTAAGAATATATTAAAAATATATTAAAAATATTAAAAAAATATATTAACAATATATTCGCACTCGTAGAGAAAAAACATATTTTGAAATATATTCAGAAATATATGTGCAATATATAAAATTTATTTTCGGCAAAAAGTTATATATTTTATATTTACATATATTTTAAAAAAATACATGGAACATATATTTTACATATAAAAAATATATTTAAAATATATTGCGAATATATTCTGAATATATTCTTAATATATTTTTAATTGATTCCTAATGTATTTAAAAGTGCTTTTTTAGCATTATATCATGAATATATTTTTAATATATTTAGAATATATTCCTATTTTAAAAAATATATTAAGAATATATTAAAATATATTAAAAGTATATTAAAAATATATTAACATTATATTCTCAATATATTTTTCGTTTTAATAGGGAAAAGTTATATATTTGTAAAAATATATTTTTTCCGTACGGCAATAAACTTTACATTTCACTGAGCAGCAAATAACTTTAATCTTTGTAATCAACGTGTATGTGCCTTTTACATTACGATAGTTTCAGAAATAGATTCATCTTACGATCCTAATACAATAGCATTTATGAGTTTTATTTTGTTCATATTTTGATCATTAATTTCATTTATAATAATAATTTTGAATCATCATTAAACAATCATTGATAAGTAGTTAAGTTTTACAATTCAACCTGTTTTTTATTAAAAAAATCGTTTATACCATTGCAGCAAATAATATTATCTTGAGGATAGATTTATCATATTGGACTGACAGTTTATCTTCGTTTGACAGGTCCTAAGCCCGGTCCTCCGAGGAATCTCACAGTCACGGAAATAAGCAACGGTTTTCTCATTACGTGGCAACAACCATCGGAAAGGAGTCATTTAATTCAGTACTATACTATCAAGTACAAAACTGACGGACCTTGGAAAACGCTCAACAAGGGACAGATCCGACCTGAGGATACCAGTTATCTGGGTAAATATTCAAAAATTGGACTAAAATTTAAAACATTATTAATTAATGAGTTCTTCTTGCAGTGCTTAATGGGGAAATCTTAACAAATGTTTGATGGTGGAGTTAGTACGTTATTAATTTTGATTAATTTGTAGACTTTAAAGGTATTTTTGGAGTTAGAACACACTTTTAATAGTATTTTTGGGGAATTTTGAGGTTTTTTTGAGATTAGAAGAGTCTTCTGAAAGTAAAATATTGTCGAAAGTTTAATGGTGGAGTTGATATGTTATTAATTTTGGTTAATTTGTGGATTTTCAGGGTATTTTTGGAGTTAGAAGACACTTTTAATAGTATTTTTGGGGAATTTTGAGGTTTTTTTGAGATTAGAAGACTCTTCTGAAACCAAAACTTTATCAAATCTTTGTTAATGGAATTAATATATTGTTAATTTTTGATACTTCTGGTTAATTTATAGACCTTCAGGGTTTTTTGAAGCTAGAAGACACTTCAGAAAATTATTTTTTTTTAATTTTACGTGTTTTTGAACGTACATAAATTTTAAGCCGCTGTTGATTTAAATGATTTAAATTTTAACGAATCTTGGATTAGACTTCGAGAGTATTTTTGAAGCTAGAAGACAATTGTTTTTGGAAAATTTTGACGTGTTTTTGAGATTAGAAGACTCTTCTGAAACTAAAACTTTGAAAAATCTTTGATGATGAAGTTAATATATTGTTAATTTTGGTTAATTCATTGACTTTGAGGTTATTTTTGAAGTTATAAAACACTTGCAACATTATTTTTGGGGGATTTTAATGTGTTTTTGAGATTAGACGACTCTTCTGAAACCAAAAGTATAACAAATCTTTGATCATGAAGTTAATACATAATTAATTCTGGTTAATGCATAAAATTTGAGCATAATTATAATAATTTGTGGATTTTCAGGGTATTTTTGGAGTTAGAAGACACTTCTAAAAATTATTTTTTCAAGTTTAACGTGTTTTTGAGATTAGAAATCTCTTCTGAAAGTAAAATTTTAAAAAATCTTTGATAATGAAGTTAATACTTTATTAATTCTGGTTAATATATTGACTTTAAGGGTATTTTTGAAGTTAGCAGACACTTCTAAGAATTATTTTTTCAAGTTTAACGTATTTTTGAACGTTGATAAATTTTAAGCAGCTGTTGATTTAAATGATTTGCTTTTGACGAATCTTGGATTAAACTTTGAGGGTGTTTTTGAGTTTAGAACGCAATTGTAAGATTATTTCTGGGGAATTTGACCTGTTTTTGAGATCAGAAGACTCTTCTGAAACCGAAACTTTAACAAATCTTTGATGATGAAATGAATATATTATTAATTTTGGGTAATTCTGGTGAATTCATAGACTTTGAGTAAAATTTTGACATTAGAAGACACTTCTAAAAGTTATTTTTTCAATTTTAACGTGCTTTAGAGATTAGAAGAATCTTGTAATATCAATATTTTATTAAGAAATTAATGCATTTTTAATTTTTAATTGAACACTGGTTAATTTTTAAATCCATAATCCACAATGAAAAAGTTGATGGGAGGATGAAGTTGGTTGAATGACACAATTTGCTAACTTCAGACCGGTCGTATTTTATTCCGGCTCTGTGATTGGTTGAATTAAGATAACCCAAAATAAAAAATGTTTCTCAAAAATTCTGAAATTCTAGTATATAAAAGTAATATTGAAAACAACAATTATGTTATTTTCGTTAATTTTTTAATTCGATTATTATCTATGTAAATCGATTATTTGAAAAAGGCAAAATCAAAAACGTGAATATTTCAAAAAAATATAACTCGAAAAATATAAATCGCACAAAAAACAGTTAAATAGCAAAATTATTATGCAGAAAAAGAACTTTTAGAACAAAAATATAAGACATTTTTTCATTCCATTTTTCCTTAGTTTTTTGTTATAAACAATATTAAAGTACGATAATCTCAATCGATTTGGTTCAAAATTTGCCCAAAAAATTGTGTTTATATAGATATATATATATTTACTGATATGTTTACATTCCATATTTATGTTTACATTCAATGTTTATGTTTACATTCAATATTCTTGTTGATATTTTCTATTTATGTTTATGTTTGCACTCGGTCTTTACGTTTATGTTTATATTTATATTTAATGTTATGTTTACTTTTGAATTTATGTTTATATTTGTTATTTATGTTTATTTTTTTATTTATGTTTACATTTAATTCTTATGTTAACATTCGGTATTTACATTTAAGATTACATTCAATGATTACATTTACTTTTGTACTTATGTCTATAATTTTTATTTATATTTATGTTTATCTTCAGCATTTATGTTTATATTTATATTTACTGTTATAAAAATAAACAATTATTAATAAACAACTCATCTTTTAATACAAGAAATATCTATTCAAGATAGTCAATTTGACTATCTATTTTTGGATTAAAAATTGAAACACAAATATTCTATTTTTCAGGAATTGTTATAAGTGGCAAGAAAATGACCTAATAAATTGTGTTGTTTTGCAGTGAAAAATCTGGTTGGCGGAAGAACCTATTATTTCCAAGTGTTCGCCAATTCGGCGACGAATTACGGCGTCAGCGAAACAGTCAAGTTTCCGGTGCCGGCTCGCGTCAAGCACAAGGCTATAACTGCCGGTGTCGTCGGTGGAATTCTTTTCTTCATCGTTGCTATTATCCTGAGCATATGCGCGGTCAAAATATGCAATAAACGAAAGCGACGAAAACAGGAGAAAGGTATAATAAAGCCGCCAACAGAAACAAAGACTGGGCATTTTTCATGTTACAAAACGCCTGCTACTTTACTCATTGTTATCACTTTTACGATTTTTAACAAAAAAAAAAAAAAAAAAAAAAATAATAATTTTAGTTATATAAATTATTTTTTTTCACTTAGCTTTTCTTCTCTGAAAAGTGGAATAAAAGTGGCACTTTCTCTCCCTAGTTTAGAAAACTATCGATAAATTAAAAAATTATCATAAGTAGGAACAAAAAGTTATTTTTCCTCCCTAGGGATGAAAAGTTAGGATAGAAAATTTATTTTCGTACCTAGGGGAGAAAGGGCTTATACTTATTTTTCATCCCTAGGGAAGAAAAGTAAATTCCCATCACGTTTTATCCCAATTTTCGAGAAGAAAAAGACTTTTCTTCCCTCGGGATGAAAATTAGGGCTAGAAAGTTACTTTCCTCCCTCAGCATATTTCGCAACTAGGGAGAAAAGTTGTGGACAATATTTTTTCTTACAAGTTCATCGAAAAGATCTATTTCTTCCCCGAAAAGTGGGATGAAAGTGGCACTTTCTCTCCCTAGGGAGGGAAAGGAACTTTTTATCCTTAGGGAGAGAAAGTTATCTTGCATTACGCCATGTAAGGGACGAAATTTTGTTACTTTTCCCCTCGAAGGAGCAAAATTGCCACTTTCGTCCCACTTTTGAGGGCGGAAAAGAAGTGTTTTCGTTGCATGTGTAAGAAAATTTTTTCGCCCTAGGGATTCAAAGTAATGATATAGCATATTACGCAACAAAGGAGATAAAATCGGCATTTTCCGCAAACTCTCTAGGGAGGAAAAGGGCACTTTTCCGCCCCAAATGACGAAAAAAATGTTTTCTTGTTAAAGAACAAAAGTGCAACAAGGGAAAACTTCCCGATTCAAAGAATTTACAAAATCGGCCACTTTTCTCCCTAATTGTGGAATATACTATTACATAAATACATTTAACAAGAAGGTAACAGTAACATGGCGTTTTTAATTTATAGTCGTAAATTTTGCAGATAATAATATATCCATTTTTAACCTTATAGAACTGCTTTCAGCGTATAACCTGGTGGCCTGCAGGGTTACCGATGCCCGAAATGGTGCTGGGCAAGGACCGCAAAGTACAGTGCCTTTAAAAAAGTAAGTCTCAATCAAGAGTCAAATTCAATTATCAACAATTCTCGAAATATAATTCTACAATTGATTTCAGTTAATAAACTGACGACTATATATGCAGTTGTCCTTGTACGAAGCTCTCACTTGTTACAGTTTTCAATATATCTTCATGTAAACAACCAAAATAATAAACAACGGTGACCTTGACTTTAAGAAATACACAAAACTACTTATGTTTGTACTTGATGGTCAAATAAAGTACATTTGTTTGCTAAAAAAACATTTGTTTATAATTTTGTTGGTTAAGAAACCAAAATAATAAACAAAGGTGACATTCACTTAAAATAAATACACAAAAATGTTTATGTTTGTACTTAAAGGTCACTTAACGGTCAAAAAAAGTACATTTGTTTTTATTTTTTTAAGCAAACAAAATAATTAACCAAGGTGACCTTGATTTAAAAAAAATATACAAAACTGCTTATGTTTGTACTTGAAGGTCATTTAACGGTCAAATAAAGTACATTTGTTTACCAACAAGACATTATTGTTTATTATTTTGTTTGTTAAGCAACCAAAATTATAAACAAAGATGACCTTGACTTAAAAAAATACACAAAGCTGTTTATGTTTGTACTTGAAGGACAAATAAAGTACATTTGTTTACTGGCTAAACATTCGTTTATTATTTAGTTTGTTAATTAACCAAAATAATAAACAAAGGTGACCTTGACTTTAACAATTACACAAAACTGTTTATGTTTGTATTTGAAGGTCATTTAACGGTCAAATAAAGTACATTTGCTTACCAACAAGACATTTGTTTATTATTTTGTTTGTTAATCAACCAAAATAATAAACAAAGGTGACCTTGTCCTTAACAAATACACACAATTGTTTATGTTTGTACTTGAAGGTCACTTAACGGTCACATAAAGTACATTTGTTTACCAACAAGACATTTGTTTATTATTTTGTTTTTTAATCAACCAAAATAATAAACAAAGGTGACCTTGACTTAAAAAAAATACACAAAACTGTTTACGTTTGTATTTGAAGGTCATTTAACGGTCAAATAAAGTTCATTTGTTTACTAAAAAAGTGACCTTGACTTAAAATAAATACACAAAAATGTTTATGCTTATACTTGAAGGTCACTTAACGGTCAAATAAAAAACTTTTGCTTACTAACAAAACCAAGAAAGCTGTCACAAGTGTGTGCTTTGTACCGAAAACAAAGAAAATAAAATCTAGTTAGATTTTGCAATCGATTCCCCGAGTTGAAATAAAAGTGTGTCAGTCCGGCTGACACAAAAATTGGAGAAAAAAAATAAAAAAAAAAACGTTAGATTGCACTCGGGGTTTGATGTTGCTGTACGATCGAAGATAAAAGGTTCGTCCATCAACGTGAAGTCCTTCAATTTGATTTTTGAAAAGGAAGCCTTTTATCTTCTTATCAGCATTGCGTACTTTTTAGAAGCGTTAAAAGTTTCGGCAGACGTTAACCGCACCAGCAGATGTATTTTGGACGAGGTTGCAGCCAGATATTGACACTTAGAAAAACAACGTTATATTTGTTGCCCAATCAAAATCAGCGGGTTTAACGGGTAAACGATAGTAGAGGATTAGAAATAAAAAAAAAAAAAATAAAAAAAAAAAATAGGGAAAAAGACCTCGCCGTCAATAGTGACAATGGACGTGTCGAGCGCAGATTTAGATGCGCAAACTGATTCTCAGCCGATACGCATATATATATATATATATAGTTCATTATGATTTGTACGGCATCCAAAAGTCCACAATACGACTGCAGTGATGCCTATTCTGGATTATAACATGTTTTTCATTTACGATTTATCTTTTATTGCCGAATTTTTCTTACGTTTTTAGTCTTTCGTTCTTTAATCCGCTCCACAGACTGGATTGTTACGTAGTATTTTCTATTTTCAACTTCATTTGGGTTTGTTTGGTTTCACGTTTGCCTTTCATTTGGAATTAAATTTTCATGAAAAAAAGTGATCGTAATTTATGTAATTTCTTTAATTAGGAAGAAAAGTTGTTTTAGCGAATGATATTTTTTCTTACAAGTGCATTGAAAAGATATCTTTTCTTCCCTCGAAAGTGAAACGAAAGTGGCACTTTTTCTCCCGAGGGAGGAAAAGTATTTTCATCCCTTAAATAACGTAATTGAAGATTACTTTCTCTCCCAAGGATTAGAAAGTTACTTTCCCTCCCTAGGGAGAAAAAGTGGGGATAGAAAATTACTTTTTCTCCCTAGGGAGAGAAAGTGCCACTTTCATCCCACTCTTCGGGGAAGAATATTTTGCCTCCTCATAATAGAAGATTACTTTCTCTTTCTAGGGATAGAAAGTGGCGATAGAAAGTTACTTTCCCTCCCTAGGGATATAAAGTGAAGACAGAAAATTACTTTCTCTTCCTAGGGAAAGAAAGTGTCACTTTCATCCCACTTTTCGGGGAAGTAAAAGTTATTTTCTGTTCTGGAGATGGAAAGAAAGGGTAAAAATATACTTTACCGCCCTAAGAATAGAAAGTAAGTGTAGACAGTTACTTTTTCCTCCCTAGGGATGAAAAGTAGAGATAGAAAAGTATTTTTTTAATTGAAAAGTGGGATGATAGTGGTAGTTTTTATTCCTACTTTCCATCCCAAGGGAGAAAATGTAGTTTATTATTTTGCATCCTAGGGAGGAAAAATGACTTTTTATTCGTACTTTCGGCCCCTAGGTAAGGAATAATATAGTTACGTTACGAGAGAGGGAATAGCGCCATTTTTCGAAAACTCCCTAGGGTGGGAAAGGGCCGTTTACCTCCCCGAGTGACGAAAAGTAGTTTTTTATAACTACTTTCCATCCCAAGAGCAAAAAAGCAATCTTCCATTACATAATTGACGTCATGAAAAAGCTTTTTGACTTTTTTGAGGGAAAATAGAATATATTCTCAATGCATTTGTGAGAAAAATGTATTTTTCTTTTTTAATTTAATTTATTTAATGAAACTTGTTTGATATAAAAGATATATAAAAATTTTCATATATAATTTACAGTGATTAAAATTTTTTTAAATTTTATCAATTTTAAAAAATAAACATTACATTAAATTTAAAAAAATTATTGTACAAATTAAGTCACAAATTTAATTTCTTTATTTTGTAAAATTTGTGACTTCATTTTTTAAAATTTTTTTTAAGTTTGTTTAATTTGTGAAATATTTTTTTTATTTTGTTTAATTTGTAATTTGTTTAAATAAAAATTTTTTTTTTAATTTATAAAATATTTATTTAATTTAATTTACTTGTTTTGTAAAATTTGTGACTTAATTTAAAAAATAAAATTTTATATTTAAACAAGTTTTAAATATAATTTATTTATTTTGTAAAATTAAACATTTTTTTTCATTTGATTTATAAAATTTTTCTTATGCAATTGTTTTAATAACGATTTCTAAATTTTATTTAAGTTAAATTTGATGAAAAGAAATAATGAAAAGCGATCAATTTTTCATGCAAATTTGTGGTACTTTATTTTCTGAATTAGTCATTAGTAGTGGTTTCAAATCGGTCCTTAAGATTAATTTCAAATGTTGATTTGGTCTAATTTCGTTATAAGCACATTAAGTTGACTGATTCATTGTCGAAATTGCTCCATGGGCGCACAAACGTTGTATCACAAACATTATCTATATTAAGGCAAATCTAATTATAATACATGTCGGTAGTTTACGCAAATGCATTCAAATTACGTTTTCGCGTTGAAGAAACAACTCGAAATGTGCTTATGACTGCTTATGTAAGCGCTGTGTATTTTATTTCGTTCACGCCGGTCTAACGTGCACCATTCATACATATCCAGAACGGGCCGTACGGTTCAGCTACTGCCAGGCGCAATTATGATTCTAAATTCAAAGAGAGTTTGTACTAATAAATGAATAATACAAATACCGAGTAAATGCAACTCATATTTATCAAACTCGAATCGAGCACAATTCGCTACAAAGACCCATCCATTTTATATTTTCCATTATTTACACTTCAATGCAACGCTCTTATCTAACACTTTAAATTACATTTTCGACTTAGTTTTGTACACATTCCATTTACACGTTTTATGCATTAAACATAAATCTTCCTTGTTTCAGCCAAATTCACATTTAAGAGATGTTTCATTAATGTTAAAGCAATCATTAAAGTACATAATAATTTAATTTTGGGCTATTTATGTAATTAATTTAATTATTAAATATAATTTAATACTAAATATGAAATTTTAATATTGAAATTTTAATATGTAAAATATTTTTTATATATTAGATTATTTTTTTTATTATTTATATTTTTATTATTTTTTATGTTTATATACTTAATTAATAAAAATGAAGTTAAATAGTTTAATAATTAAATTAAATATATTAATTAATTAATATAAAATTCACATTTAAGAGATGTTTCATTAATGTTAAAGCAATCATTAAAGTACATAATAGTTTAATTTTGGGTTATTTATGTAATTAATTTAATTATTAAATATTATTTAATACTAAATATTAAATTTTGATATGTAAAATATTTTTTATATATTAGATTATTTTTTTATTATTTATATTTTTATTATTTTTTATATTTATATATTTAATTAATGAAAATGAAGTTAAATAATTTAATAATTAAATTAAATATATTAATTAATTAATATAAAATTCACATTTAAGAAATATTTCATTAATGTTAAAGCAATCATTAAAGTACATAATAATTTAATTTTGGGTTATTTATGTAATTAATTTAATTATTAAATATTATTTAATACTAAATATTAAATTTTGATATGTAAAATGTTTTTTATATATTAGATTATTTTTTTAATTATTTATATTTTTATTATTTTTTATATTTATATATTTAATTAATAAAAATGAAGTTAAATAATTTAATAATTAAATTAAATATATTAATTAATTAATATAATACTAATTAGATTAATTAAATACTAATGCGATTTATTAAGAATTTGGAAAATGTATATTTTTTGATTTTATTAATATTAATCGTTTGCTTTACATTGTTATTTTTCAGGTAAAAGATTTCTATTAACATAAATGATGGAATTGTAGAAGCTTAAATAAGTTTAATTAGAGAACTCGGAAGATCAAATTTAAAAATCTTTTTTTTTATATTTATAATATATATATATATATATATATGATAAATAATTTGAACTTATATAAATTGCATCAATTTGTCACATTTGGTAAATTAAACATTGTTTAAGGACGTTTTATCACTGCAAATTAGTCAAAATAAATACTGAAACTGATTTATAAATAATTTAAAAAATTAATAACAATTTTTGCTTAATGTTTAAAGTCTATTTTTATAAATTTATGAACAAGTAAATATATGTAAAGTTGAAAAGTAAATAATGTACTAATTTTAAATAGCTTTTTCATTTATTAATTTTCATATATTAACTGTATATAGTAAATATATAGTAAGTAAATGTAAATAGTAAATATAAAATTAAAAAGCAATTAAAAAGTACTAATTTTGACTAACTTCTTCATTTTATATAATAAATATATTTATATAAATATTTAGTATTATATAATAAATTATATAGTGAATATATAATAAATAATTGTATATAGTAAATATAAAGTTAAAAATTCATTAAAAAGCACTCATTTTGACTAGCTTTTTTATTTATTTTTTCATATAATACAAAATTTATTTATATAATAATAATCTTTAGTAATTTAATAACGAATAATTAATTTTATTAACGCTTATTAATAATACGCGTAATTATTTTGAATTATGAATATTTTGGATGATAAAATATTGAATTTTGATTATCGAATACATATTATATTAATAATTATTATTTTTAGAGACATTATCAAGTATATAATATTTAAAATATCTCAAATTATTTAAATTAATATACAATTTTTGTTGTTAAGTGCAAAAAGAAAATGTCTAATGATAGTAAAAATTATTTCTTTTTTTATATTTATTTTTATTATTATTATAGAATATATGTATATATATATATAAAATATTATAAAAATATTAAAAAATATAAAATAAATAACCTTATTATTTATTACATTCTCATTTAAAATTTTAATTCTAATTTTCAACATTTGTTAATAAATCGACTAATAAGTCTTTTCGAAATTCCAAACCGCAATACCCTTAATAAATTAAAAAAACATTTTTGAAAATTAAAATAATGTTCATCAAATAACACAAAACCTGAAAAGTAACAATTTACGCCTCCATACCGTGCTCGATTCCGGTTTGTAATATCAAAGGATTCGACAAGGTTTAAACAAGGCTTAAACAAGGCTTAAACAAGGCTTAAACAAGGTCTAATAATCCTTCAATTAAATAACCAAAAAATGAAAAATCGCAATTAATCTCTCTTATTTTAACAAGGTTTAAACAAGGTTTAAACAAGGTCTAAACAAGGTTTAAACAAGGTCTAATAATCCTTTGACTCAAAAACCAAAAAAAGCAATAAACAAACTAAAAAAAAGTCAAACTCAAAATGAAAAATTGCAATTAGTGTCTCTTTTTTTGTATTTTTTTGTCTTTTTTGTTATTGGACTATTCTCGAATCATGGCTCGACACACAACGTGGTGTCCCTTGTCCTCTGTATGTTCCGTAGGTCGACAAACTTAAACGCGTGCGGCGAGTCAGTGTCGACGCTGACCCGTTGCAGTCCGTTGAATCCGCAACCACAACCTCTTCATCAACCACTTCCTACGCAAGTAACCCCCGCCACTGCCACCTCGGAGCAGGTCCACGAGGCCCCCCCGAACCGTGACCGTGACCATCACGCGCTCCACCTCGATAATCGAGATTACGAGAGCGTGTTTATCATAGAGAGGCGGAACAGTAAGCCTAACATCCGCTAGCCTGACCAAGTCCCAGGTCACGACCATGAACCACCCGGTTCCACACGAACCAATACGAAACGAAACGAAAAAAAAAAACCGTTGCCAGCGCTACCACAAATTTTTACTGTTTAACAAAAAAAAAAACCAATAAATAACTGTACCGCAACCGCTACTACTGTTTACTATCGCTACTATAAACAACAGCAACAGCTACCAACCTACTGTCTGCTACTACTTAGGATGATTGTCATGACTGTAGATGAGATGAGCAATACAGGCAAAACAGCTAGGACTCATTAGTTGTTCCAGTCAGTACCCTACCTTCGTTCGACGGAATAGGGAGTACATAGATATTCAAGAATCAAACGTTATGTAACTGTGGCGGGCACATTGCGCAGACGTCTGTCATGGTCTAACTGGTTCAATTTTTTTTTTATTTGTGAATTTAGATGAGTTTTGACGAGTTTTTGAGAGTAGAAGACTCTTCTGAATATAAAAGTTGTTAAAATGTTATTAATTCTGGTTAATTTGTAGACTTTGACGGTATTTTTGGAGTTAGAAGACACTTTTAATTGTGTTTTTGCGGAATTTTGAGGGTTTTTTGAGATTAGAAGAGTCTTCTGAAAGTAAAATATTGTCGACAGTTTAATGGTGGAGTTGATGTGTTATTAATTTTGGTTAATTTGTAGATTTTCAGGGTATTTTTGGAGTTAGAAGACACTTTTAATAGTATTTTTGGGGAATTTTGAGGTTTTTTTGAGATTAGAAGAGTCTTCTGAAAGTAAAATATTGTCGAAAGTTTAATGGTGGAGTTGATATGTTATTAATTTTAATTAATTTGTAGATTTTCAATGTATTTTTGGAGTTAGAAGACACTTTTAATAGTATGTTTGGGGAATTTTGACGTGTTTTTGAGATTAGAAGACTCTTCTGAAATCAAAACTTTATCAAATCTTTGATAATGGAATTAATATATTGTTAATTTTTGGTACTTCTGGTTAATTTATAGACCTTGAGGGTTTTTTGAAGCTAGAAGACACTTCTAAAAGTTATTTTTTCAATTTTAACGTGTTTTAGAGATTAGAAGAATCTTGTAATATCAATATTTTATTAAGAAATTAATGCATTTTTAATTTTTACTTGAATTCTGGTTAATTTTTAAATGGGGAAATCCATAACCCTCAATGAAAAAGTTGATGGGAGGACGAAGTTGGCTGAATGACACAATTTGTGTTTTTGAACGTACATAAATTTTAAGCCGATGTTGTTTTAATTATTTACATTTTAACGAATCTTGGATTAGACTTCGAGAGTATTTTTGAAGCTAGAAGACAATTGTAACATTATTTTTGGAAAATTTTGACGTGTTTTTGAGATTAGAAGACTCTTCTGAAACTAAAACTTTGAAGAATCTTTGATGATGAAGTTAATATATTGTTAATTTTTGTTAATTCATTGACTTTGAGGTTATTTTTGAAGTTAGAAAGCACTTGCAACATTATTTTTGGAGGATTTTAACGTGTTTTTGAGATTAGAAGACTCTTCTGAAACCAAAAGTATAACAAATCTTTGATCATGAAGTTAGTACATAATTAATTCTGGTTAATGCATAAAATTTGAGCATATTTTTGACATTAGAAGACACTTCTAAAAATTATTTTATTAAGAAGTTGATGCATTATTAATTTTTGCTTGAATTCTGGTTAATTCTTAAACTTTTGAAATTAGAAGACTCTTCTAGTCTCAAAATTTTGTCAAACCTTCGATTAAAAAATCAATACCTTAATACTTCGCATTAATTTTGGTTAATTCATAGACTTAGAAAATATTTTTAAATTTAAAAGACACTTCTAACAATTATTTTTTCAAATTTAACAAGTTTTTGGGAATAGAAGACTCTTCTAATCTAACAATTTTTAAAGATCGTGACTTTGAGAATATTTTTAACATGAGAAGACCTTTCTAAACATTATTTTCTCCAATTTTGACTTTTGAGATTAGAAGACTCTTCTAAAACCAAAATTTTCCAAAAACCATTATAACTCTTTTTTTTTTTCAAATTGTGTGATTAATAACAAAGTTGTATAAACTTGAACTTTCAAAAAATCCAATCTATTACTTATATTATTTTATAAACATTTATCATATCCTAAATATCATTTTTTTTACAACCAAAAATCTTATAAAAATTTCAAAATTTAAAACATTTCACTAAATACACATAAAAACGCATTTTTTAATTTTAAAAGTCTCTTCTAACAATAAAAACACTTTTAATACTTAATAATGAAAAGAAAAATGAGAATACAAGAAATATATAAAAATATATAAGAAATACAAAATCAAAATTATATAAGAAATGCTATATCTAAATTTGACTATGAATCAGACACAATGTCAACTTGTCTGCGCAATGTCTTACATACTGCGGCTACATAGTATGAAATAATTTTATTTTTTCATTACATTTTTATATCTCTCTTTAACTTTTTTCTATAGTTTAAGTTAATCTATTATTCGTAACTTTTGCGTTGTACCATCACCTTGCGTCATACATTTACTTTATCTAAGCTTTGGGAGCGTCGCTCGTTCGCACTGTCATTATGTACTTTAGCCTCTAGCATATATAGACACTGTGTCACATCTCTCGAGTATTCTCTCTCATTCGTTTCTCTTTTTGCCTCTTTTACTCGTCCTCACAAGCGATCTCACTTATCAAATGCAAACCGAAAAGCCCGCGGCAATTTTTTTTTTAATTTTTTGTCTCTTTTATTTCATCAAATTGTCCTAATTAAAAAGTGTGTCATACATAATTTTTGTAAAGAAACCATTTTATATTAAAGTTTTCAAATTTGAAAAAATAATTTTGAAAATAATTTCTAATTTGTACCGTGGGTTTTAATCATTAATCATTTATATATTTATTATTTTTTATTTATTACTTTATTCTTGTTTCTAATGTTAGTTATGAGCTTTGAAGCATTCGATATGTTGTACTGTCAGTAGTCTTTTCTATTTGTAGATAGATTGATATTAATGGTCATTGTCTTCAATGGAATGTCTTAATTATCATCAAAATCAAATCAAGCAAAATCAATTTTTATGCATTTACATTTTTTATAGTAACTGCTTTTCATTTTCATCCATTTTGCACTTTTCAAAAATATTGATTCTATAAAAAGCATTCTTTTTTACAAAATTATTTAACTCTATTTTTTTTTATTCTAATTTTTCAATAATTTAATAATAAATTAATAAAAAATAAATTCTATAAAAAGCATTCTTTTTAAAAAAATATTTAACTCTATTTTTTTTAATTCTAATTTTCAAATAATAAATTAAATATAAAAAATTAAATGAATTCAATTTCTTTAAATTGCATACTAAAAGAAACTTGAATTGATTTATAATTTGTTATTTAGAGTTGCAAATAAATTGCATTACAAAATACGTAAAATGTTGAACTACATTTTTGAATGGTTAAAGTAAAAATGACTTGTTTCAAACGAATCGTAATTTAATTGTCCATTTTGTCAGTGCAAATTTAAATGCAACGCTTGGAAAATGGTACACAAATACAATAAATATTCGCTTATTCGCAAAAAGCTCGAGAGTATTTAAGTTTTCACAAATTCATGATCATTGTCAAACATTCAGTGCTTTGGACGATCAATATATCCTATCAAAATGAAAAATATATTGTTAATATATTTTTAATATATTTTTAATATATTTTATAAATATATTTCTTAATATAGGAACATATTCTAAATATATTAAAAATATATTAAAAATCTATTAAAAATATATCAAGAATATATTATGAATATATTAAGAACTTATTTTTATAGAAAAAATATATTGTTAATATATTTTTAATATATTTTGTAAATATATTTCTTAATATAGGAACATATTCTAAATATATTAAAAATCTATTAAAAATATATCAAGAATATATTATGAGTATATTAAGAATTTATTTTTATTGAAAAAATATATTCAGAATATATTAACAATATATTCACCATCTTCAAATAGGTAAATTTGAAGAATTTTTTAAATATATTAAAAATATATTAAGAATCTTATATTACTATTAATATATATAATATTAATATATTAATATATATAATATTAATATATCATAAATATATGAAGAATATATTTGCAAAATATTTTTCGTTTTGCTAGGGTTTAGTGTGCACAAAAATGCAACCAAAAACTATTTTACATGAATCCATTTATATTCTCAGATATAATTAAAAAAAAAAAACAATTTATATTCAAAAGAAACACTTTTAGGTATAGTTTGATAAAATGCTCACAATTCTTAGACTCTTCAAACGTATGATCTATTTGCTCCCTATGAACCGTCACTAGAAGTAACATTCGGTTATTTAGCGCTATATATTTATTATTATTATTATCATTATTATCATTATTTATATTATTATTATTCTTACCACAATTGTTTTTGTGAATGTAATCGTTGTGTTACAACATTCTCTCTCTCCCATCTTTCCCTGCTGCTGGACCCGAAGGAGGAAAAAAGGTGACATATTTCGGAGCACCTAAATCCACAATTATTCTCACAAAAAAATAAAATCAAAAATCAAAAAAAAAAAACAAAAAAAAAAGAAAATCATAAAAAAGAAAAACGAAAAAATCCACTTGAAATCCAACACCTGACATTCAATTCTAACCTCGTATTGCACCTTAAAACTCTTTCGCACCGGAATGCGCATGCGCATGCATAAACCCTCCCATTGGTTGTTACCATCCAATCTCTTAGAGTCAGTGTTATTATGATTATTACTTTGTCACCGAATTCTGTTTTCTGATCCTCCATAATTTGACCTTGACGATATCTTTTTTCTGTGTTACCAACATTTTGTATGTCGTACTTATGTTGCATGTAGATGTGACAGTAACGGTGTGTTAGTAATGCATCAAAAGTTCAATCCAATCAATACCAAAAAAAAAAAAAAAAAAAAAAAAAAATGATCAAATTACCAATTAATCTCACTGGATCCACTAACTGCATTACCAACACAACCGTTTACCTTCAACCTAACCTCAAATTTTAATCTTCCTCATTTTTGTCCAAAAACAGATCTAGAAAAAGCCGAGTACCAGGTTTAAGTCTGTTGCGGGAGATGCTGAGTGCCGACACCCCGGATTCCTCCCGAGGACGACCATTGGGAAAGATATCTCGAGCGGCGGATGGTCGATTTGTGATCGCCGATTCGGTGCTAAGTTCGGCCAACAACAGCATCCTCGATGCCTCGAGCAGCGACGACGGTGGCTTCCTGCCCAGAAGTCGACTCAAGTCGTCCTGGCGACGACCCCTGGTTGGCACCAGTGAACTGAGTCTACGTTCCGAGGGCAGCGGCGTGTCCGTCGGCGTGTCGCCGCACCATCTGCTGATGTTCGGCACACCGGCCAACAATGTCCACGACAATCATCATCCGCAGTCGACGATACACGCCATTGCGTCGCCCGGTTACTTTACCAGCAGCTCGCCAAGCGGAATTCGGGTACCCTGGACGCCCGTCTACCTCAGCGACCTCAGCTCCGTCAGACAAACTTCCTCGCGGGATCGTTCGTTTCCAACCCCGACCAATTACGTCAATCCGGCGTACCATGATCTTCAGTTGCGTAACGTCCATCAGAGGTACAGCCAGGAGTTGCCATCGCTGAAGGCCATCCACGCGGAATCCCGCAGGTTCATTCCGGTGCAACCAGGGGGGGCGTCTTCGCCGCCCCAGAGTACCGGAAGACCCAGGGCGAGATTGCCGCCGAGACACGCCAGACACGCCAGATCGGCGCCGGAGCTCGCGGCCTCGCCGGATTTGGAGACTTCGCCGGAGAGTAGGTCGAGCAGCTCGGGATTTGGAAGTAAGAACAACAGTTCGCAGCAGAACCAGAGTTCCAGGAGCGGCAGCACTGTCGCGGAATGGAGACCGCCGCCTTATCGACCGCCGCCGCCGCCTTTGGTTGGACGATGGCTGGAACTCCAGGAACAGGGCAAGATGGTTCTGGGACCGCAGACGCATATGCAAAATGCTTTGGACGCGGGCAGTGTGGATGGACATTATGAGTTCGATCCGGTGTCCTGCACTCCCACGCCGACGTCCGCGTCGACGCCCACGCGAGAGGAACGACCGCCGGTTCACCAGATTCATACCATTCATGTGCCGCAGATCCATCAGGTACATACCACGGCGCAACAACAGCAGCCGACGAGAGTGTATGCGAGGGATAATATCGAGGCGAGGGTGCAGGCGATGAAGGCGGAGTTCCATCAGTTTCGACAGAGACAGGCCAGAAGACGACAGAGTGCACATCTGGAGAGTGCTTGCTGATTGGAGGAACGGTTTAGAACTGTTTGGTTATTGGAGTTAACTGGTGGTGGATGGTGGGAGAGCTTTCTGTTGAGTTTTTGGAGTTAGAAGAGGCTTCTGGAGAGAAAAGAATGAGATTTTGGAGTTAGAAGAGTCTTCTGTGGAAGAAAAAAGCAAGGTTTTGGAGTTAGGAGGGTCTTCTGGAAAAGAAAAAAGCAAGATTTTAAGGTTAGAGGGGTGTTCTGGAGAAGAAAAACAAGTGTTTCGAGCTAGAAAAGTCTTCTGGAGAAAGCAACTGCTCTTAGAATAAAAAGGTACTAAATGTTTGAAGAGTTTCTGGAGGAACAATGAGTTTTTGGTATTAGAAGAGTCTTCTGGAGATAAAAAAAACAAGGTTTTGGAGTTAGAAGAGTCTTCTAGAGAAAAAACAAGTTTTCGAAGTTAGAAGAGCCTTCTGCAGAAAAAAGAACAAGTTTTTAAAGTTAGAAGAGGCTTCTGAAAAGAAAAAAAAACAAGTTTTCGACGGTAGAAGAGCCTTCTGAAAAGAAAAAAGCAAGTTTTTGGAATTAGAAGAGCCATCTTTAAAAGAAAAAAAAAAGTTTTTGGAGTTAGAAGAGTCTTCTAAAAAGAAAAAATCAAGTTTTTGGAGTTAGAAGAGTCTTCTGGACTAAGTACCTGCCTGTAGACTAAGCCTTTGTAAAAAGTGTGCTTACAATGACCATCCCAAATAAGCTGCTAAGATTCTACAAAACAGAACCATCTAAATTGCACTGAAGAAACATAACCAGGTATGATGGAATGGTGGGGTTGGTTGGAAACGAACGTAGGATTCCAGTTCCAGAAGGTACTTGAAGAAAGGCCGCAAAGAAAGTACTGATAACTGTAATGATCTCAACAACCATAGCATCATGCGTAAAATACCCAATTGTAAACGTTTAAAGGTTTTTGCTCGAAACTCCAGATGAAGATGGTTGATCGAATTTGGACTTTCGTAATTCAAAAAAAAGTCGCGGTACACTAGAAAGACTTCATATCTCATTGCTTACGTTCGAAATTTGAATTTCAAAGTCGTTTACGATTGCCAACGCGGTAGGGAGGAATAATGCTCGATTCGATGAATGCTTCATTTTAAATGAAACTCCGCAATATCAACTATTTC